>CAUYON010084029.1:0-36741 GCA_963573935.1 Arctocebus calabarensis | reverse complement strand
TATACAGTTTTATACTGCTTTATGCCTGGCAGGAGGGTGCCGCGGCACAGGGGAAGGAGGTCCGGTTTTTAGAGGGTCTCTCCCGTGGGGTAGAGTGGGAGGACAGCCGAACTCTGCTCGCTTGTTTGTATGGAGGTATGGCGTCTACTGCGAGCTGTTCTCTTGGGGGAGGGGACTCCCTTCCGCCTGGTGATGTGCTCTGTACCTTTTATTTGTATCCTTGGGGTCGCAGGTCGCTCCAATAGGGTTGATGTGCGTTCCTCGACATTGTCTCTTGACTCAGCTCCAAACCGTTGGCTTTCTTGCTAAATTTCTGTCCTTTAACTCTCCTTCTGGACAGGAGCGTCTGCAGAAAGCTGGCTACCAATGTACACAATTATAATTTAATAATATTAAAAAAAATAAATTAAAAAAAGAGAAAACACCTGATAAACCCAAATTATTTGATGAATTTGAAGTTCTGTGAAATATCTTGCCAGAATTCTTTAAAAATGACAAAGTCATAACTATAGGGAATATAGGGGATAGTCCCAAGACTAAGGACAAATGCTGACTTACCACCATGCGAGATCCTGGACCACCCCTGGGAACAAAGAGAGGGTAGTAGTAGAAAAACTGGTGAAATATTGTCTGCAGTTTATTTTTTATTTTATTTCATTGTGGGGTTTTTTTTTTTTTTTGAAACAGAGTCTTACTCTGCTGCACAGGCTAGAGTGCCGAGGCATAAGCCTAGCTCTCAGCAACTTCAAATGCCTGGGTTCAAGTGATCCTCCTGCCTCAGCCTCCTGAGTAGTTGGGACTACAGGAACCTGCCACAATGCCCAGCTAATTTTTCAATTTTTTGTAGAGATAGGGTCTTGCTCTTGCTCAAGCTGCTCTTGAACTTCTGAGCTTAAAAGATCCTCCCACCTCAGCCTCACAGAGTGCTAACAGTCTACAGTTTAGATGATAGTAATGTACTATGTTTATTTCTCTATTTTATAAATGTGCCATGGTAATGTAAGATGTTAGCATCAGAGGAAACTGCATGTATGGGAACCGTTTCTACTATCTCTACAACTCTGCTGTAGAGCTAAATTATTCTATTGAGTGACATAGGCAAGATGGCTTGCTCCACAGCATCCAACTAACAACTCTTCACAGGCAAGAAGACTTTTGTGAATATCCCAGAACTCAGGAGTGAGGCTGAGACACCCACTTGAACTGTAGAACTGAGAAAATCTGTGTTTTCAGGGTAAGAACAAGCTCCTATTTTGACCACACTGCCTCTTTCCTAAGCTGGCACAGTGCCATACACAGAGGATTCTATTGCAGGGTACCATCATATCATCCCCTGTAGATGTTAATTTCAGTGAGGACATGTAATTGCTTTTGTCCTGGTTCTCTACCTCCAGTTTCTGCTTTGAGGTACTTGCACCTGACCAAAGTACTTTTTGTGGCAGCAGGTCCCAGCCATCCAGACCAGGTCCACTGACAAAGCCACTTTAGTGAGGGACCAATTCGCTGAATGATTATTTTGTTAAATAGGTTTGCTAACTCTTTGAGGTTGACTAATTTTCATGTAGTATAGTCACACCAAATGCCAATGAAGACCTAAGCTATTTCTGACCCAGCTCCCTGCTTTTACAGCTGGGACATAAAGAGAAAGGAAAGAATTGATGGTGCATAAGATAAACATGTTTATATGAGTTTATTTTTGAGTAAAAATTCTTTCTAATGTCTTCTTCCCATGAATATATGCTCACTGATAAATATTTAATATAAATGCTTAATTTTCCCTATATCTTCCTTTCCTTTTGTCTCTGGCTTTTAGCCATTTGAATGTATTCCACATCAGTTTTATCAGAGTCCTCCACAGAAGACATAGGACACATGTGGTGCAAAGAATATATGCATTAAGGATGCACTCTTAAATAAAATATTTTACACATAAGAATTATGGAGCATGTTCTTAAATGCTGGTAATTGTGAATATATTTTGAGTGATGAAATATGTTAATGAAGAGGTCTTCATGCATATTCTTCCTATTAAAATATGTTTCTATAAATACCTCAATCTCTCCCTCTCTGTTTCCCAGAGTCTTCAGAGGCCATAATAGAGACTTAAAAATCAAAATAAAATATGTTCTATATAAAAAAAGTCCTGTATAGGGAGGAGGAGGTAGAGCAAGATGACTGAATAGAAACCTCCAGAGATTGTCGCACCACAAGGACATCAAATTCAATAATTATTTGCATAAGGAAGCATCTTTAGAAGAACCCAAAATCAAGTGAGAGATGACAGTACCTGGTTTTAACTTTATATCTAGGAAGAGGCACTGAAGAGGACAGAAAAGATAATCTTGCATTACCTACAACACCCCCCCCATCTCTTGACAGTGGAGAGAGATTATATGTGTGTGTGTGTGTGGGGGGGAGGCTTGTGGAGTGAACTGATTGTTGAACTTTGCACTGGAACTCAGGGCCACCCTGTCACAGGAAACAAGAGCACAGGGCAGATTTCTGCCAGTGCCCACATATAGAACATTTAGGTCAGCATGGCCAGAGGGAAATCTTTTTGTTCCAAAACCCAAGATCTAGTTAACCCATCCCTGAATGATGATGAAAAGCTCCCAAAATTCACCCTAAAGAAAAGGTCCTAAGGGAAGCAAGAAAAACATATAAAGGAACTTAGATGTGTATGAGCAGATTTCTTAGTGGAAACCTTATAGGCCAGGAGAGAGTGACATGACATATTCAAAATGTTGAAGGAAAAAAATCCCTAATCCTGGCATGTTATATGTTGGAAAAATGTCCTCAAAAAATGAAAGATAAAGACTTTCCCAGACAAATATAAGCTGAGAGATTTCATCAACACCAGACCTGGCTTATGGAAGGCATGGACATTAATGAACAATAAGAAATCATCTAAAAGTGAGCTTATTGGTGATAGTAAGCACACAAATACAGAATATTGGTATATTCTGCTATTATTGCTATAATTACAGTGTATAAACCTCTTGAGTAGGAAAACTAAGAGACAGCTTACTGAAAGCAACTATAAAAATTTTTTGAGTGATAAACAGTATAAAGGGTTATGGATGGAAACAACAAAAAGTTAATAAGTGAGGGAGGAAGGAGTTAAAGGGTAGAATTTCTTTGAGATTTCTCTGCTTGCTTGTTTGTTTGTAAGTAGAGTTGCTATAAGTTTAAAATAATTGATTATAAAATGGTTTTTGCAAGCCTCATGTTAACCTCAAATCAAAAATCCTACAATAGACCCAGAAAAAAATAAAAAGCAAGAAATTAAAACATGCTACCAAGGAAAACCACTTTTAGTAAAGGAAGAAAGAAAAAGAGAACCACAAAACAGCCAGAAATCACATAACAACATGGCAGCAGTATGTCCTTATATATCAATAATAACATTGAATGTAAATGAACTAAAGTCCCAATCAAAAGATATAGAGTGGCCAAATTGATGAAAAAATAAGAGACCGATATATGCTTTCTGCAGGAGGCACACTTTACCTATAAAGATACACAGGCTGAAAATAAAGAAATATAAAATGATATTCCATGACAATGGAAACCAAAATGATCAGGAGGAGCTATATTTCTATTAGATAAAATAAGCTTCAAGGCAAAAACTGTAAATAGAGACAAAGAAGGTCGTTATATAAGGGTTAGCTCAGCAAGATGATATAACAATTCTAAATATATGTAGTACACACACCCAGCACTGGAGCATCCAGATGTATAAATCAAATATTATCAAAGCTGAAGAGAGTAGTAGACCCCAATAAAATAATCATTGGCTATCTCAACACTTCACTTTCAGCCTTGAACAAATTATCCAGATAGGAAATCAACAAAGAAACATTGGACTTAACCTGTATTACAGACCAAATAGATCTAATAGATATTTATAAAATGTTTTATCCAACAGCAACAGGTATACATTCTTCCCCCCAACTTATGGATCATTCTCAAGGATAGAGCATATGTCAGGCCATAAAACAAGTTTTTAAAAACAAACAAACAAAAAGAAGTCATACAAAGTATTTCCTCTGACCACAATGGAATAAAACTAGAAATCAATAACAAGAGGAACATTGGAAAATACACAAACACATGGAAATTAAACAATATGCTCCTGAACGACTAGTGGGTCAATTAAGAGATTAAAAGGGACATTTAAAAATTCTCAAAACAGGCCATTGGCAGAACAGATCTGGGATGGAAACGCAGGTTCTGTGAGTAAAGAGTATTAGCCTGGGCAGAGCACATGCAGAGACAGCAGACTCCCAGGGCAGGGCTGACCCAGAGGACTGCTTCACTGAGCCTCAGACACACCCGGACCTCAGGGGATCGTAGCTGAGACAAAGGCAGGCAGGCAGAGGCTGGAACTGACAGCTGAGTGTGAGCTATGACTGCATCCACCCCAACACAAACTGCAGCCAAGACTGGTCAATGGTACAGACAGGGCTGAGTTGCAGTTTCTGTGAACTCAAATAGCATCTAATCCACTGGGGAATATAGCCAGGACAGAAACAAATTCTGTGAAGTTGTTCTGTTCTGTCAGCAACATCAATCAGGGGCAGGGCTGGAAGTGAGAGAACCACCCCAGCCCCCATTAAGAACACAACGTTGTCAGGCCTCACCTCCCCTTGCCGGATAGTGGCAGAAAGTGGTGGCCTGACTGAGGAGACATAGATCTCCCTGTGACTCAGGTAGGTGCAAACCCCTGGAGCATCTGCTCATTGGAGGGAACTGGGTCACAGCCCTGTGGGGTTACCAGTGAGTGGTTGTGACAGAGGTGCAAGGTGGGGACGTAGACATCAACCTTCCCAGACTAATTTATTTGCTGGGTGGGTCCTTCTGACCTCATGGAGCATGGAGCAAATCATACTTAAGCTGCCAGCAGACACCTGCTATCTAGTTGCAGGAGACCTTTTGAACTCTTCCATCTGAAACCAGTGATGACTGGGACAATTGATTTGGACCTCTTGAACTGGACCAATCACCCAAGGACTAGCCAAAGTGGTACCCTGGTTGTGCGGTGATGGGAAGGTTTGATTTTCCTTTTCCAATTGTTGCCTATGGGGGTGGGGTGGGGTGACTTAATTGCTGGTATTTCTCCACAGCTGAGATTCCAATCCAGAAGTAACTGATTCACTAGGGTAAGACAGAGACCAGTTGAAAACAGGAAAGAGCCTGTTGGCCCCCACTACACCACTACACCAAGAAAGCCCCCAGTTTCTCAGGCCGTAGCACTGTATGGGTCCTTTGCAAAGCTCTAGGGGAAAAGGTACAGACACCAGTCCCAACTTTTGGGCAAAGGACTGGCCAATCATTACTCTTGGAGACCCCAACCCAACTTCTCCTTATCTGCTTGTCTAGCCAAACAGTGTAAAATAATCATGGGGCGGAATCAGCAGAAAAACTCCAGTAACATGAATAACCAGAGTAGATCAAACCCCCAAAGGAAAAATTTGGCAGACAGAACTGAAGATCTCATTTATAAACAGATGGCTGAGATGTCAGAAATTGAATTCAGAATTTGGATTGCAAATAAGATCAATAGAATAGTGGTAAAATTGGGATTAGAAATTCAAGGAGCTCTTAAAAAGTTGTCTCAAGAATTGAATGAATTTGATGACAAAATCAGCAAAGATTTTGACACATTGAAACAAGAATTTGCAGCTCTCAAAGATCTGAGAAATACAGTAGAATCCCTCAGTAACAGAAGGGAGCAAGCAGAAGAAAGGATTTCTGACACTGAAGACAAAGCTTTCAAATGCTCCCAAACTTTCAGAGAGGAAAAGAAATGGAGAGCAAAATGGATCATTCTCTCAGAGAGCTCTGGGATAACTGGAAGAAAACCAATATTCACCTTGTAGGGATCCCTGAAGGCAACCAAGTAGATTTGTAAGGCACAGAGGCTCTTCATGAGGTTATGAAAGAGAACTTTCCAGACATGCCAAGAGGTTCTGAAATTCAGATAGCAGATCATTTCAGAACCCCAGCATTACTCAACCCGAATAAGACATCCCCTTGGCACATCATAATTAACTTCATTAAAGTTAATATGAAGGAGAAAATTCTGCAAGCAGTCAGAAAGAGAGGAAGTTAGCAACTTAATGAGACATCTCAAACAATTGGAAAAGGAAGTACATTCCAGTCTTAAATCCAGCAGAAGAAAAGAAATAACCAAAATTAGAGCAGAATTAAATGAAATTGAAAACAAAAGAATTATACAGCAGATTAATAAATCAAAAAGTTGGTTTTTTGAAGGGGCCAATAAAATAGATAAATCTTTGGCTAACCTAACCAGGCAAAAAGGAGTAAAATCTCTAATTTCACCAATGAGAAATGGCAAAGACAAAATAACAACAGACCCCTCAGAAATTCAAAAAATTCTTAACGAATATTACAAGAAACTTTATTCTCAGAAATATGAAAATCTAAAGGAAATTGACCAATACTTGGAAGCACGCCACCATCCTAGACTTAGCCAGAATGAAGTGGAAATGTTGAACAGGCCTATATCAAGTTCTGAAATAGCATCAGTACAAAATCTGCCTAAAAAGAAAAGCCCGGGACCAGATGGCTTCACATCAGAATTCTACTAAACCTTTAAAGAGGTTGAGTGCCTATATTACTCAACCTTTTTCAAAATATAGAAAAAGAAGGAATACTACCCAACACATTCTATGAGGCAAACATCACCTTGATCCCCAAACCAGGAAAAGACCCAACAAGAAAAAAAAATTATAGACCAATATCACTAATGAATATTGATGCAAAAATATTCTACAAGATCCTAACAAACAGAATCCAGCAACACATCAAACAAATTATACACCATGATCAAGTGGGTTTTATCCCAGGGTCTCAAGGCTGGTTCAATATATGTAAATGTATAAATATAATTCAGCACATAAACAAATTAAAAAACAAAGACCATATTATTTTCTCAATTGATGTAGAAAAGCTTTTGATAATATCCAGCATCCCTTTATGATCAGAACACTTAAGAAAGTGGGTATAGAAGGGACATTTCTTAAACCAATAGAGGGCATCAACAGCAAACCCACAGCAAATATTGTATTGAATGAAGTTAAATTGAAATGATTTCCACTCAGATCAGGAACCAGGCAAGGTTGCCAATTGTCTTCACTGCTCTTTAACATTGTAATGGAAGTTTTAGCCATTGAAATTAGAGAAGAAAAGAAAGGTGATCAAGGGTATCCATATAGGGTCAGAAGAGATCAAACTTTCACTCTTTGCAGATGATATGATTGTATATCTGGAAAATACCAGGGATTCTACTACAAAACTCTTAGAAGTGATCAAGGAATACAGCAGCATCTCAGGTTACAATATCAACACTCATAAATCTGTAGCCTTTATATATACCACAATAGCCAAGCTGAAAAAACCATCAAGGACTCTATTCCATTCACAGTAGTGCCAAAGAAGATGAAATATTTTGGAGTTTACCTAACAAAGGACATGAAAGATCTCTATAAAGAGAACTATGAAACTCTAAGAAAAGAAATAGCTGAAGATATTAACAAATGGAAAAACATATCATGCTCATGACTAGAAAGAATCAACATTGTTAAAATGTCCATACTACCCAAAGCATTCTACAATTTTAGTGCAATCCCTATTAAAGCTGCATTGTCATACTTTAAAGATCTTGAAAAAATAATACAACATTTTATATGGAATCAGAAAAAACTTTGAATAGCCAAGACATTACTCAGAAATAAAAACAAAGCAGGAGGAATCATGCTACCAGACCACAGACTATACTATAATTCAATAGTGATCATAACAGCATGGTACTGGGACAAAAACAGAGAGGTAGATGTATGGAACAGAATAGAGTACCAAGAGATGAACCCAGCTACTTACTGTATTTGATCTTTGACAAGCCAATTAAAACCATTCAGTGGGGGAAAAGATTCCCTATTTAGGAAATGGTGCTGTGTGAACTGGCTGGTGACCTGTAGAAGACTGAAACTGGACTCACACCTTTCACCATTAACTAAGATAGATTCTCCCTGGATTAAAGATTTAAACTTAAGGCATGAAACTATAAAAATACTAGAAGAAAGTGCAAGAAAAACTCTAGAAGGAATTGGCTTGGGTGAATATTTTATGAGGAGGAACCCTGGGGCAATTGAAGCAGCATCAAAAACACACTACTGGGACCTGATCAAACTAAAAGCTTCTGCACAACCAAGAACACAGTAAGTAAAGCAAGCAGACAGCCTTCAGAATGGGAGAAGATATTTGCAGGGTATGTCTCCAACAAAGGTTTAATAACCAGAATCCACAGAGAACTCAAACATATTAGCAAGAAAAGAACAAGTGATCCCATCTCGGGGTGGGCAAGAGACTTGAAGAGAAGCTTCTCCAAAGAAGACAGGTGCACGGCCTACAGACACATGAAAAAATGCTCATGATCCTTAATCATCAGAGAAATGGAAATCAAAACTATTTTGAGATATCATCTAACTCCAGTAAGATTAGCCCACATCACAAAATCCCCAAACCAAGAGCTGTTGGTGTGGATGTGGAGAAAAGGGAATACTTCTACATTGCTTGTGGGAATGCAAACTATTACGTTCCTTTTGGAAAGATGTGTGGAAAATACTTAGAGATCTAAATATAGATCTGCCATTTGATCCTATAATTCCTCTACTAGGTATATATCCAGAAAACAAAAAATCACATAATAATAAAGATATCTGTATCAGAATGTTTATTGCAGCCCAATTCATAATTGCTAAGTCATGGAAGTAGCCCAAGGGCCCATCGACCCATCAATGGATTAATAAATTGTGATATATGTACACCATGGAATATTATGCATCTTTAAAAAAAGATGGAGACTTTACCTGTTTTATGTTTACATGGATGGAGGTGGAACATATTCTTCTTAGCAAAGTATCTTAAGACTGGAAGAAAAAGTATCCAATGTACTTAGCTCTACTATGAAACTAATTTATGGCACAAAGATATGGGGAAATGGGCAAGGGAGGGGAGGGCAGCGGGGAGGATTGGTGGAGGGAGGGAAATTGATGGGACCACACCAATGGTGCATCTTAGAAGGATGCAGGTGAAACTTACTAAATGCAGAATATAAATGTCTGAACACAATAACTAAGAAAATGCCATGAAGGCTATGTTAACCAGTTTGATGAAAATATTTGAAATTGTATATAAAACCAGCACATTGTACCCCATGATTACATTAATGTACACAGCTATGATTTAATAAAAAATCTCAAAACAAATGAAAATGAAGACACACCATATAGAAATTTATGAGCTACAGAGAAAGCAGTAATAAGAAGATAGTTTATATCAGGAAGTAATAATTAAAAAAGTAGAAAAGCTTCAGATAAGCAACCTAGCTATGCATTTCAAAGAACTCGAAAAATAAGAGCAACTCAAACTCAATACTAATGGAAGAAAATAAATATTAAAGATCAGAGCAGAAGTAAATGAAATTGAAATCATAAAAACACAAAAGATCAACAAAATAAAAAGTTTTTTTTTCCTAAAGATGAACAAAATTGACACACCTTTCGTCAGACTAAGTAAGAAAAAAAGAGAGGAGATCCAAATAAATAAAATCTGGCATAAAAAGGGAGACATTAGAAGTGATACTGTAGAAATCCAAAGGATCATTAGAGACTAGTATGAGCAACTACATACTAATAAAATGGAAAACCTAGAAGAAATGGATAATTCCTAGACACATATAGTTTACCAAGATTGAACCTGAAAGAAATTAAAAAACTGAATAAACCAATAACAAATAACGAGATAGATGCAGAAATAAAAAGGCTCCCATCAAAGCAAAGATCTGATGGGTTCACTGCTAAATTCTTTCAGCCTTTCAAAGAACAAACACTAATTCTACTTAAACTATTGTAAAAAACTAAGTTAGTAGGAGTACTCCCAAAGTTGTTCTATAAGGCCTGTGTCACCCTGATGCCAAAAATAGACAACGATAACAATAAAAAAGAAAACGTAAGCCAACATCTATGATAAACATCAATGCAAGAGTCTCAATAAAATACTAGCAAATAAATTCAACAACACAATAAAAAGATTATTCATCAGGATCAAGTGGGGTTCACCTAGGAAAGCAAGGATGATTTTCAAAATATGAAAATCAATCAATATGATACATCATATCATCAGAATTAAGGACATTTAACCTTGCTTCATGATAAAAACTCTCAAAAAACTAGGTATACAGCCAACTTACCTCAACATAATAAAAGCCATACATGACAGATCCAAAGCTAGCATCATACTAAATAAAGAAAACTGAAAGCTTTTCCTCTAAGATGTGTATAAGAAAAGGATGCCCACTTGCACCACTGTTAATTGACATAGTACTGAAGTTCTATCTAGAGCAATCACATAAAAGAAAGATAAAAAGGGCACCAAATCACCAATTTAATGATTTGATTGAAGTCAAATCATTAAACTAAAAAAAAAATTAAATGTGTCATTTAAATGTGAAAATTAAGTATAGTCTATTAAAACTGAAAATGAATAAGTGAAGTTGGTTATTGTTATTTGATACATTAGTGTGTAACTTCCAGCTCTCAGCTGAGGTTTTTCACAGCATTTAGTTGTACCCTTTCCTGTGTTCAGCTGTCAAAAGCTACATCTTTTCTTTTCTTTCCTTCCTTCCTTTCCCTTCCCTCCTCTTTCTCTCTCCTTCCCTCCCTCCCCTTCGCCCTCCCTTGCTTCCTTTCTTACATTCTCACTCTTTCACCTTGGGTAGAGTGTCATGGCATCATAACTCACAGCAACCTCAAACTCTTGGGTTTAAGAAATCCTCTTGCATTAGCTTCCCAGGTAGCTGGTATTATAGGCGTCCTCCACAATGCCTGATGAATGCTTCTATTTTTAGTAGAGAAGAGGTCTCACTCTGGCTCAGGCTGGTCTCAAACTTCTGAGCTCGAGCAATCCACCTGCCTCAGCCTCCCAGACTGCTAGGATTACAGGTGTGAATCATAGAGCCCCATAAACTACATGTTTTCTTCATCTCTCTCTTTACAGTGTCTTTATGACATTTGATGTTCCTAACAACCCTACTTGTAGGAAATTGACAACCTAGGACAACCTAGGTGAGATTCATGCACTCATGAAATCAGAAGCCTAATAATAATTTTCAAAAGAAGCATTATTTAACTTTGGTTTCTGAACTTGCAAATTTGTGCATGTGAAAGCTCAGGGGTGGGGAACCTTTTCATGTTAGAAGACTGCATTAATTTAGCTGGAATCAAATAAGGTCACATTCAAGAAACTTCAGTTAATACAGTTAAAAGTGAACATTATTCTGTACTAATCTAACTGATATGTACTTAATAATTTCAAGAAATGAAAAGTATTTGTTAATTTTCACTTTAATCTTTTTGTTGGAAAGCATTTGAATGTTTGGTTTCAGTTGATCTTCTACATGGATATCAGTCATCTGTGACATTTAGGGCATCTTGATTTAGGTTAAGTAGGAGAATGTATCTTCACACCAATATGTGGTTGAGAAGCAAGAAAGTTTTGCTGGGCATTGCTGCCAAAGGTATGGAGATTCTTTTGCATTTTTCTACCTTTCAATTGGATCTTTCTTAACCTCGAACAGTGACTTTAAAATGTTATCTACTGACAGCTCAATTTCATCTGTAGTTCTTTAGGTGCCTTGCTTTGCTGATATATCAGTTAGGTGAGGCAGAAATACTAATTAAATGTGATGTGATTCTCAAAGTCACTGAACTTTTCATTGTATTTCCCAAGTAATAGGTCTATAACAGCTGCATATTCTTCAGATGATATGTATATATCATCCTGCTCATCAATGACCTTTGTAACTAAAGTAACTCTTTTGTCTTGTGATTTTTTTTGACTTGAAATTTAAGTTTTTGTGTGAGTAGTACTATTATACCTATCTTGAGTGTCTTGCTTGTACTGTATCACATTATACCTTTGTTTAATTGTTAATAAATGTTCACTTGTTAAAAAAAAGTAGCAAGTTTAGCTCAGAGATTTTGCTAAGACACAATGTAAAGAAAGAAGAGCATCTGAATCCATTAATATTTTTAAAATCTGTGCAATAAATCCTTTATGTTCTCCTGTCATGGAAGGTGCATGGTCTGTACATGCACTGACTAAATTTACTAAATTCAGTCCAACTTCATGACATTGGTCCCCAAAGTTTTTGAATACATTTATTTCCATATTCTGTTTAGAAGAATGCTCAAAGGGAGTAACTGTTCATAGCAAAGAAAATCTGTTTGACCTGAGTGAAGTATAAAACCTGCACTGAGCTAGTAGTATCAATTGATTCAGGCAAAACAATTGAATAAGATATATTTTCCTTTTGAAGAATTGCATGAAAATAGTTTGTTAAGTTGAATGCTAATTCATGCTGCCAGTCAGTTATGCTTCTCCTTGAAGGAGGCAGTCGTTTGTACTTTGAAATGTTATTGGGGTCTTGACTTTGGCAATGCATTCTTTCACAATTTCTACATCACTGAATGGCTTCCCTTTTTTCTCTGAGTATATAAGCCACTTTATAAATAGTTTCAGTGGCATTATTGTTGCTTGAAAGAATTGTCTTTGCTTTTAATTTTCATCTTTTAATTTCTGCAGTACAACTTTTTGTGTCTCTCCTTCTAATTTAAAATATTTGTGGTCCTTATGAGTGTTATAATTCTGATGAGAATTGAATTTCTTTAATGTTGATATTGTATCACAAAGCAAGCAAATAATCTTATAAAAAAGCAGAAACATGATAATTTTGCAATTCCTAATCCTCATTAAAAATTCTGTTTTCTTCTTTTAGTGTTCTCTTGGTCGTCTTCGACATGATGGGCTATTAAGCAGACAGAATTAACAAATATTGTTGAGCTGTGCAACTCTTCACAAATTCCATTGCAAACAGAAACACAGTGCACTCTTGTCAGAAGCTGAGAACAGACTGGTGCACTTGACACCCCATAAACTTTTCCAAACTGGTCTTATGAGCTAGTGGCACCAGTCAGGCAGGGGAAAGTAGAACTAAATTATCAGTGTAGCAGCTGTCAATTTAGCCTCTATGGCTCACTGATTGCTGGGGGGCCTAACACAGCCTAACACAAACCCTTTCCCTTCTTCCTTCTCCTCCTAAAACCAAGAAGGAAAGGATCTAGCTAGTCCACCCTCTGAAGTTCTGGCCAAAAGACCCCAACTTTCTAGCAAGCTGCAGAATGTACCTACCCCCTTCAGCCCATATAAAAGGGGTCTCTAACTGCCCCCTGTCTCGGGCAAAGATCTAATCTTTGCACTGCCCAGGCAGGTCACCCTCCCCTTTTCCATAAACTTGGCCCAAACATTTCCTCATCTCTGGCCCCATCATCTACACCTTTCAGTGATGTTCTAATTGTGCCACCAATCTGGGAGGATTAGTTTGTAGAAACTTATTTTATTCTTTGATATTTTAAATATGTTCATTTTTAAAATAAAATAAGGATGCAAACGATGATCAAAATGTATTAATGAAAATAATGGGATTGTTCTGTAAAATTTGGATTCAGTCAAAAGGCTGCACCTGTGAACAGAGAAGGCCACAGGTTTCCCACTCTGGCATTAGTCTATCACTTACATGAAAAGAAAAAAAAATTGCATTTTATTGTCGAGACTTTACTTAAACATTTTCAAGGATATCAACATTTATTAATAAAAAATAAAGTGCACCTCTCTCAAAACATAAATACATAGTAAACAATCATTTTATTATATCATTATATGTTAAAGCTCTGAATTGTCCCACAACTCATATTTTACATATTGTTATTTATTCATATCATCTGTGTTAATGTGCATTACCAACAGAAAGCCCTTGTTGAGGACTTGGAGGCAATTCACTCTTAAGGTAACTATGACAATGAGTCACTTAGTGCTTAAAATATAACAAAAGAGGGTGTGATCAGAATATAAACTCAAAAAATTCTGTGTGATTCTGCCAAGAAGTGATCAGAGGAAGGAAAAGTAGATGGACTGGCTCAGCGCCTGTAGCTCAGTGACTAGGGAGCTGGCCACATACACAGGCACTGGCAGGTTCGAACCCAGCCTGGGTTTGCTAAACAACAATGACAACTACAAAAACAACAAAGAAAAAATAGCTGGGTGTTGTGGTGGGAGCCTGTAGTCTCAGCTACTTGGGAGGCTGAGGCAAGAGAATCACTTAAGCCCAGGAGTTTGAGGTTGCTGTGAGCTATGATGACACAGCACTTTATCAAAGGTAACATAGTGAAACTCTGTCTCAAAAAATAAAAATAAAGGCTTGGCGCCTGTGGCTCAGTGGGCTAAGGCGCCAGCCACGTACACCTGAGCTGGCGGGTTCGAATCTAGCCCAGGCCGCCAAACAACAATAATGGCTGCAACCAAAAAGTGGCCGGGGGTTGTGGCAGGCGCCTGTAGTCCCAGCTACTTGGGAGGCGAAGTCAGGAGACTTGCTTGAGCCCAGGAATTGGAGGTTGCTGTGAGCTGTGATGCCACAGCACTCTATCCAGGGTGACAGCTTGAGGTTCTGTCTCAAAAAAAAATAAAAATAAAAAATAAAATAAAATAAAGGAAAAATAGAAGCATGGGAAAGAGGAAAATGGGTGTTCTTGAGGAGAGCGATTGCTGCTGGATGGAGTTAATAACTCTTTGAGGATATTTTCAGTGTGCTGATTTATAAGTTGAAAGATTCAAAGATTCATTTTATCAGTGCACCTACAGCTGAGTGTCTTTGTTTTTTTTTTTTTGCAGTTTTTGGCTGGGGCCAGGTTTGAACCCGCCACCTCCAGTATATGGGGCTGGCGCCCTATTCCTTTGAGCCACAGGTGCCGCCCTGAGTATCTTTTTTTTTTCAACCAAGAATGAACTTGTTAACAAAACTCAATAAAGCACTCTAAAAAGGGCAAAATGCCAATTTCATAATTTACTTTGAGAAAAAAGAAACTGTCAAGTAAACTGAGTACTAATGTTCCTTCATCAATATTTTCTCTTTCTGGCAACAGAATTATCATACAAACCCAAATTGTATTCAGAAGACAACTTGTTAAGCAAAGTCTATTAAAGGCAAGCACCATGGAGCAATGATGGATGGCAGATGCACGTGGCTGCTGCATGCTGATCTCCCTAACTGGGGGAAGCTTGCCCTGGCTTATTATTTATCTCTTAAGGCTTGTAACTAGGTTTCCTTTGTCTTCATTGTTGTCATCATGAGAGCAAGTGCCTTTTATTGAACACCTGTTGCGTGCCAGGCACTTTAATATAGATGCACTCTACATATCATTGCATTTTGATCATTCTGGAAAACAAATTGCTTATACCCATTTTCCAGACAATGAAACTGTAACTCCAGAGAGATTCAGCAACTGATTCAGTGTCACATGGCTAGAATATGGTGTTTCTGTTCTTCAATGCCTTAGTTACATAACATGATCTCTATTGTGCATTTTGAATGCTATTGTTCTGTTGCTTATTTTTTTCTTTAGATTTTTTTTTTTTTTAAATATTGATTCTACTTTTCAGGCCCTGCTCTCTTGCTTTTGACTTAGAGCACAAAGTCTGCAGCCTGGGGGGGAAGTATTCCCTTACCCAAACTGCAGCAGACCACTTTCCAGAGCTAAGTCCCAATCAGCTGGGAAAGTGACTCTCTTCTTTCTCTGCTGCTCTGGGATCAGCAGAAACTGAGAAGGTTGGCACTGTCACAGATATACCATTGTCTTTTGGAATAGCCAAAAAAAAAAAAAAAAAAAAAAAATAAAGAAATTACGAAAAGAAAAGAAAAAATGAAAGATAAAGGAAAAGCAGGCCTGAGCCATTGATGGCCAAGACAGGGGTGAGTCCTGAGGATGGCTACTTCTGAAGGTACACAGAGGATGCTCTGCAATCCTCAATGCTCTGCAAGGGCTAGCCAGAGGGCATTGAGTAGCCATGTCCAGAGTGGAGACAGAGGAAACACTCCCAATGGGTAATTTGGGAGGCTGGAGGTACTCAGGCCCTTCTCAGTGACTCATGTCTTTTAATAAGAGACACTTTCTCGTGTTGTCCATCTGACCATGGTTGAGTGGAGCTTTTGGTCTTACTAGCTTTCTGTATTACGTCCCACAGAGGAAAATGCACACAGTATCAGCACACATTCCTGGATGATTGTTGAAGCTGTGTGGAAGCTTATTCCAGCCTTGAGTTACTGCTACGGCAAAAACTCAGCTCCAAAAATCTTTTCTATGGGACGTGAAATGGAAGCTTTCTCTTTCTGTATTGGTCTCTGTTGACCACCTCTATTTGTAGGAGAAAGGCACAAGCAAAAATAACACCATAATCTTGGTCAAACATATTGCATTCAGGCCAGTGATTTTTGGTTTGGTGACTTTGAAGAGAAATGGCTATTAATTATATACTATCCAAAGAGAATTATGTATAGATGGCAGAATATGTGATATATAAATACATAAATGTCCACAATTCCATATTCAGTAGTCTTGTGAAGATCACACATAATGCTAGTGTTACACCTAATAATATTAAAAACAATAGCATCACATCACTTATAAATGTAGTAGATTCTTTCTTTTAGAAAGAAATTCAGTTTCCAAGCTCTTTCAAGGCAACTTATACACTGAATTAGATATTTTTATTCATTTCTTTATGTTCTGTCTTAATCTCTCTAAGATTCAAAACTCAATCCCTAAAGATTTTTAAACCAGTTTCATAGCATAAATAGGAATCAAATAATGAAATTTGTTGTCAAAGCTTTAATATTTCTTTTTCATGTGTTTCCAAGATATGTGTATTTCAGTTTCTGCCAAGATATGCTAGTCAAATAAGCCCTGGGTCCTTCCTCTTACATCTGAAATACCATGGACCTAATACAACAAGTAAGCATAGGAAAACTCTGAAACGTGAAAAGAAAAAGTAAGACTGCTTAGCAGTTAGTTCCCTGAGATTTTTCATTGCCCCTCATACCCTAAAACAAAGCACAGTAAAAGCCTTGAACTCAGGACTACCAATTGGCACAGACAAAAATGATCCAAGTTACCCCCCACCCTCACTCAGCCAAAGGAACAGGAAAATACTGGCATAAGAAAACAGAAAGCCATTTTGATAACACTCACCATAACCTGGTCAAATGCCAATGTAAATATCATAACACCTAGCTCTGGCTTTGTAGCAGTTTCAGTGGGGCCACGTGGAGAGCTGACCTTCCACCAGTTGACTGGAAGAAATAGGCAGTACTTCATTTCCCCCCTGGATAGCATCTGGTGATGGAGCTGATCCCCAGACAGCTCTTGTCCAGCAGACATACACTCCCATTCCCATGGATGGTAATTTCAACAGGACTGATCAGGGAATGGGTCTTCTTTTCTCATCTGTGGAAGTGGGAGGTGCTTTGATTCCTTCCTCCAGTAATATCAGTGGGTGCCAGTGGTAAGCTGAGCCACTAACCCATCTGACAGTCATTCTTGACAGTCAAGAATGCTGTAGTTAGAGGCAGGTCTAGTTGGCAGTCATTCTACTTCCAAACTCCCCCTTCCCTTCTCTGGTGTCAGCAGGGCCCACTCTGAAGCAATAAAGTGGTGTAAATCACTGCTTCACTCTCCTAAGAAGATGTCATCCGGACTAAGGAAAGAGAGGAATTTCTACCCCACCCATCTGCAGTGAAGCAGTGTCAGCCAGCACTTAATTTATGCCAGGGTGGTATCAGCAGGGCATGGTGGAATGATGGCCATACACACATCCATCTGGCCAGAATGCCATACCAGGGGACTCTACACTAACAAATAATTAGGATTCAGAGTTTCATAAAATCTCCAGGGTATAATTAAAAAATCTCTCATTAGAGCAAGATTATATGACCAAAAATTTTAAGAATCTTCAAAATAAAGTTTGACAAGCAATTATGAATACTCTTGAAACAAATAAAAAATAGTAAAGTTCAGCAAAGAAAAAAGAACTAAATGAAAATGATAGAATTGGAAGTACAGTGACCAAAACCAAAAAACCTCACTGGATGGGTTCATTAGTAGTGTGAACATGAAAGAATAGAATTAGTGAAGCTGAAGATAGGTTGATGGAGTAACAAAGAGAAAACCAAATAAAACAATGTCAGAGACTTGTGAAACCATAATGAAATCATTAAATTTATATCACTGGAGTATAAGGGAAAGGTGGGGGAGGAGGTGGTAAGGAGAGAGGGAGGGAAGGAGAGAGAGGAAGACTGAAAAAATATTTAATAAGACAATGGCTTAAAACTCTCCAAATTTGATGAAAGACATAAACCTACATACTCAAGAAGCTAAGCAGTTCTGAAACAGGACAAACCCAAAGGAATCCACAAAAGGATATATCAAAATTCAATGTCTAAAAACTAATCACGCACACAAAAATGGAAAGTAGAGAAATGACTCATTACTTATAGGAGAACACCAGTTTGAATGAAAGTGGATTTCTTATATGAAACTCTGAGGGCAGTAGCACATTTTTTAAGTAACAGAAGAAAAGAAGTGTCAACCATTAGTTCTATATCTTTTAAAAATATCTCTCAGAAAGAAAGTGAAAAAAAAGCATTTTCAGATGAAGGAAAATTAAGAGAATTTACTGCTAATAAGCCTACCCTTAAAAAGGGCTAAGGGAAGTTATCTAAATAAACAAGAAATGATAGAGGAAGAAGGCCTAGGAATTTACAAAGGGAAGAAAAATATAAATGTGAGTAACAATAGGGGAAGATATAATAGGCTTTTCTCATGAGTTTCTTATATCATATTTGATTGTCAAGGCAAAAATTATAACATTGATTTGGTACTCAACTGCAGAGGTGTTCAATATGTGACCCATGACTGCTTGATGAGTTTGTGAGTACTATTTTTGCTTATCTGTGCCGTCAGATCTCAAAAAGTATGTATGAAACTTTTTTTTGCTCATCAGCTTTCCTTAGTGTTTGTGTATTTACTATGTGGCTCAAGACAATTCTTATTCTTCCAATGTGCACCAGAAAAGAAAAACATTGGACACTCCTGTAGGAAATTCTTAAGGCATATTCTTTCTACAAGAAATTCACTTCAAATACAGCAACATAGGCAGGTTTACAGTAAAGGATATTAAAGATCATTAGATCAGACTAAACTGGACTTTAGAGAAAAGGAAATTACTAGAGACAAAGGAGGATATTCCATAATGAATAAAGAGTCAGTTAACCAAAAAGATTATAAGGTATATGATGCCCCTGCAGAAAACATATCCACACTATTGAAAAATACATCAGCTTTTAATTTGAACACAGTATTCCCCTTCTTGTCCTACTCAGATCTTTATTTCATCCACAATGAAAAAAGGAATACCCCAGGAAAAATGGCTGCCTCCACAAATGTTTTTTTTTTTTTTTCTATTTTATTATTAGAAGTACACACATTTCAAGGCTGCTTCTTAGTCTCTGATTGTTATATCATAGGACTTACTATGCCATTATTTTTTCTGGAATGACAACATTTGGTTAACATATTGACTGCCACACAAGAAAATAATTTTTTTTTCCTTGAGGCCACGGTGTTTTATTAGATCAAAATAGGTCAAGAGATGTGTGAATTATATATGCTTCACAAGGCTACAGACTCAAAACTAGCATAAGTTGAGTACAACTTACATGGCAGTTAAATAAAGGCAAAGAAAGTGTTTTTAAATTGATTTTTTTTGGTTGATTTACTCTGAAAATAAATTCATGAGAATTTATTAATTTTTTAATGATAAAATTTTATATTTTTAGGTATAAAAATAGGTTTAACATATAGGTTTTATATTTAATTTCAGAAGATATATGATATGGGATATTTAGAGCAGAAAAAGGTAGCAAATTCAGAAACAACATATGCAGGGCTTTCCATGCACATTTCCTTTCTCTGGTGACAGATGTGAAATAAAATCAATAATTTGCATTGTTGTGTTTAGTGCCTGGTTTTGCAATTTTTTGTGGGGGGAGAGGATGAGAGTTTGCAAGCCTTATTAAACTAAACACTTCCCCTAAATTTTATTCATGTTTTCAAAGGAAGTACATAAGTTTTTATCTGGACTGGATAGACAATGATTTTAGACAAACATCTAAATAAAGTAGAAAACAAACAATCCAATTAAAAAAATGGGGAAAAAATCAAAACACACACTTTGCAAAGATACAGATGGCAAATAAGCATATAAAAAGATGCTCAATAGCATATGTCATCAGGAATTGCAAAGTAAAACAACAATGAGATACTACTACATCTCTATAAGAATGGCTAAAATCCAAAATCCCAACAACATCAAATGCTGACAAGGATGTGAAGCAACAGAAACTCTTACTCACCACCAGTGAGGATGCAAAATTCCCATACAGCCTCATAGGAGGCACTTTGGAGGTTTCTTACAAAACTAATCATACTCTGATCACAAGACCACCAAATTATATTCACTTACCCAAAGGCATTGAAAAGTCCATATACGTCTAAGTCTAGCTATATGACATGCTTTAAAAAGGGAAACTATGGAGACAGTAAAAAGTTCAGTGGCTGCCAGGGGAGAGAGAAAGATGAGGGCATTTTTAAGGCAGTGTTAACCTACTCTGTAAAATCTAAGGTTGGATATATGTTATACATTTTTCCATAGAATGTACCATAGAATGTACAACACAAATAGTAAACCTTAAAGTAAACCATTAACTTTACTTAATATTAACATGTCAATACTTCCTCATCAATTGTGACAAATGTGCCATGCTAATGCAAGATGTTACTAAGAAGTAAAACTAGGGAGAGGGGTTAAAGAATTCTGTACTATCTGCCCAATTTTCTTATAAATCTAAAACCACCTCCAAAAATAGTCTATTTGTTTAAGAAAAGAAAGCAAAGCTACTATCACTATGTGCTTAGTGTCTTTTGTATTTCAAGTCTGGGTGGTATGCTAGAAGAATTGTATTACCTTGTCCTAGGCTGATTGCACTGAATAAAGGATTTAGACCTGCTGTGAAAAATGGACTTTGTGTAATAGATTTTCTGGGTTAATAAAGAAAGCAGTATGAGCATACCAGCTTAATACAAAACTTAGTGATTTAAAATAAGGCAAACATATTACCTAATTTACCAATGTAATGATAACACATGCATTGTATAAACAGATACTGGAATATCAGTTTGTTGCCAGGTGTTCAGGATTTGGAATATATAGCAATTTAAAATTTCACACTTAGTAAAGCTGTAGCTTTCACTTTTACTATCTCCATGTATAAGGCAAATTTCCTCTTTCATCATCTTTGATGGCCAATGCCAGTTAAACTCTTGCCTATTAGGAATAAGCACACATCCTCTAACTCCTAAGAGATACCCATGTGATCTATTTTTGGCCAGCAGAACCCCGTTCTTTGAGATTTCCAATGTGAGGCCAGGTTTTGTGCCTTTATGAAGCCTGCCTTTCCTGTCCCTCCCCTTCCTCCCCCCATTTGGCGTCTTAGTCCTGTGGGCCTTCTTTTGGTTGTTCGTTCACTCCCTGCCTCCTCTCTCCAAAACTGCTCTGCCGAATTTTCCTTAAAATTCTCCACTCAGTTACCCCCACTCCATCTATACTTTTATGTTGATTAAAGCCTCATTGTCCTTTAGATCTTGGATCAATAGTCAATCTCAGGGCAGCTTCCCTAACCGCCCCCTTTTAAAGCCATTTTACAGACTCTAGTTCTTTTCCATCAAAACGAGAGAGTCTCAGTTCCCTGGTGTGATAATGTGACTAAAGTTACATTCACCAGTTAAACAAAGAGTGCCAAAATGCAGGGCTCACTTTCATTCCGCAGTACTTGCCTGAGTCTGACTGGTGCCTGATGCAGCAGAGAACACAGCGGGCTGCCTGTCACACGTGCATGGCTCAGCAATGCAGGTGGATCTGAAAAAGGCAGGGAGGGGAAGAGTCAGAGGATGGTTGAATCAACTTAGCCCGAATTTTGCAATTAGGAGATCTACCAAGAAGTGGTTTAATTTACTCATCTATTTACTTTAAAAAGTGGCATTTTAATCAATGCTATTATTAGTGTTAAGGGGCAGGAGAAATTTAAAGCGGTAAGAAGTTTCTCTTCAAGTCCCTTTCCCACCCTGAGATGGGATCACTTGCCCGAATTGTGTTATTTTTATAGCTGGAAATTGCTGCGCATATATATTCAAACTTGGCATACAGAAAGTTCTCTGTAGACTTTTGGTGAATAATGCAAACCAGTGGGCCTCATACCGCCTAGTGGTTTAGCAGCCTGGATTCAGGGCCTCGAGCAGGGCCTTGTAGATGGAAGATTGCTGAGTCTTTGGACTTCTGCAGAATCACCTGTTCTGTTTTTGAACAATATTTATTGCTTAAGCTCTTAACACTGGTGAAATTAATTTTCTTTAAATCGTTAATTTTTAAAGGAAAATAGAGGAAAAAATTCAATGCCTGCCCTTTGCATAGAAAAACATTAAATTTTTTAGCTTGTTTTCCTGGGCCTGTCTCTAAATGCAATTACCTTGGCCCCTTTTCTTTTGCATCCTGTTCTCTATACTTTAAACAGTAAAACTGCAGAGCCTCTCAGTTTCTCAGTGGTTTGCATGTGTATCTTTCTCTGGGGATGGTCCTTGCCTGGTTCACCTGTACAGGGTGGAGGGTGAGTGATGGTGGACGTGAGGAGCTTTCTTTAAACTTATTTTTATTCATGGTCAGGTGCAGTGGCTGACGCCTATAATCCTAGCACTCTGGGAGGCCAAGGTGGGTGGATCACATGAGCTCAGGAGTTGAGACTAGCCTGCCTCTAAGAGTGAGACCCTGTCTCTACTAAAAATAGAAAAATTAGCTGGGTGTTGTGGCAAGCGCCTGTGGTCTCAGCTACTCCAGAGGCTAAGGGAAGATGATCGCTAGTGCCTAAGAATTTGACGTTGCTGTGAGCTATGACACCATGGCACTCTACCCTGGGCGACAGAGTGAGACTCTGTCTCCCAAAAAAACCAAACCGGCTGATGGCTCATGCCTGTAATCCCAGCACTTGGGAGGCTAAGGCGACTAGATTGCCTGAGTTCATAAGTTCAAGACCAACCTGAGCAAGGGCGAGAACCCATCTCTAAAAAATATCTGGGTGCTGTGGCTGGCACCTGACTCCCAGCTACACAAGAGGCTAAGGCACGAGAATCGCTTGAACCCAAGAATGTGAGGTTGCTATGAGCTAAGATACCATGGCACTCTACCAAGGTTGACCAAGTGAGACTCTATTTGGAAAAAAAAAAGAACAAAAACTTATTTTTATTCACTTGTTATGTTACAATGTAGATTCCCCTCCCCTGCAATATTTTCAAAGGAATTTGACTAAGAATGGGAAAATAGAAATATGTAAATATTTTGCTTAATGCCTTGACACTCAGGAAGCCTGTTGAGTTTTTGAATTCTTAACTCTTTCTTGATAACCCCTGGGCCTCATCTTAATTGCTTCATAACACCATGAAATAAATTTTTTGAGTTTATATAATCATGAGCCTTACCAAATTGATTACATTTGTATTTTATTGCTAAATGGGTTTTGGCCCCATAGGCTTTGTTAGATTTTTTGAACTAATTTGTTTTGTTAATGTATATTTATTCTGACCCTGATTTAGAGTAGTAGGTTGTAAATTCTTCCTTAGTTATTAAGCCTTTGTCTAATAAAAGGGTTTGTTTGTTCCTATGTTAAAAAAACTCACATCAAAATCAGAATATATCTACTGGGTGCCTATAGCTCAGTGGTTAGAGTGCTGACCTTGTGCACCAAGGGTGGCGGGTTTGAAACTAGCCTGGGCCTGCTTAACAGAAAAAAAATATCAGAATATGGCTCGGCGCCTGTTGCTCAACGGGTTAAGGTGCCAGCCACATATACCTGAGCTGGCGGGTTCGAATCCAGCCCGGGCCTGCCAAACAACAATGACAGCTGCAACCAAATAATGACAGGGCGTTGTGGCTGGCGCCTGTAGTCCCAGCTACTTGGGAGGTGGAGATAGGAGACTTGCTTGAGCCCAGGAATTGGAGGTTGCTGTGAGGTTGCCGTGAGCTGTGATGCCACCGCACTCTATCCAGGGTGACAGCTTGAGGCTCTGTCTCAAAAAAAAAAAAAAAAAAAAAATCAGAATACATGAAGTGTAGCCCTCTTGTGTCACGGCTGGAGCTTGCAGGTTCTTCAAGTCTTTTTGCTGGGCCGTTCTCTTTTCCTCAGCAGCAGCCTGTGACCAGAGGCCCCAGAAGAATTTTGGGATTTTGCAGAGCAGTCTAAAAACCTCTGATTTAAAGGATTATGTTTTTTTTTTTTTGGAGACAGAGCCTCCTCATTCTCTGTCCTGGCTAGAGTGCTGTGGCATCATAGCTCACAGCAACCTCCAACTCTTGGGCTCAAGTGATCCTCTTGCCTCAGCTTCCCAAATAGCCCAGACTGTAGGTGCCTGCCACAACGCCCAGTTATTTGTTAGAGTCAGGGTCTTGCTCTTGCTCCTGCTGATCTCGAACTCATGAACTCAAGCTATCCACTCACCTTGGCCTACCAGAGAAGGATTGTGTTTTTAACTCATCTATCTCTTTTTCTTGCAGGTTGGTAAACATGTTGATAAATGGCTCTGGATGCTTGGTGCTCACCGTGTGGTGACTCGAGGGGAAGGCGACTGCAATGTGGTCAGAAGCAAACATGGCAGCATTGAAGCCGATTTCAGAGCTTGGAAGACCAAGTTCATCTACCAGCTGCAGGTACTCCTTAGGGGAGAGAAAAAAAAATCCTGTAGTGGCAGCTGCAAAAAAGGCAAATGCGAATCTAATCATCATGGCTCTGAGGAAGTGCAGCCAGGGTCTCACGTTCAAGATGAATTGCATCCCAGAGACATTGAGGTAGGTGGCATGTGTGCTCATTCCTCACTACTTTTCCTCCTATGTTTGGTGATGCTGAACTTTACCTCTTCCCCAGGAAAACATCTCATGGGCTTTGGTTAGGAGGATGATCTGAAACTCAGGTAGTGGTGTTTCAGAGAGTGTGGCCTTAGGAGGTGAGCCATGTTGTGCTAGAATCTCAACCTATGGGTTGTGACCACAGGAACTGTATTAAAGGGCCACAGCATTAGGAGGGTTGAGAACCACTGTGCTAGATGCTTTCTTAGATCCCTTCTTCTTGTTCTTCTTTTTTTTCTTTTGTTATGCAGGCCCAGGCTGGGTTTACACCTGCTACCCTGGTGAACAGGGCTGGCACTCTAACCACTGAGCTACAGATGCCCAGCCTATATCCCTTCTTTAATCATTGTATTGTTAGAGTCAGGTAGATTTTTATTGCATTTTGTTGGTTAAGAAATAGAGGCTCAGATAAGTTAAATGTGTCTCAGAATGAGACATATCCCCAGAGCACAATGTTTCTCCTGGCCAATGTGACTCCATGAGTCACTCAAACTGAAGACTGCAAGTCATCCTGAATTTATTCTTTCTTCCTTCACATTAGAAACATTTCTCTTTCTTCCTTTACATATTCTGGTTTCTTTGAAGCTCAGGTGAGATCACTGCTGCCATCTTCATAGCTGTTATCTTTTAGCCACCTGCTCACTTGGGTAATTTAGGAACAATTTGGAATTCTGACTCATTGTTTTTCTCCCTACCCTTGTTCCTGTCATTTTTCTTTGTGGCTAAGACATCCATGTAGAATGATGACCTGTCCAGCATCCACATCTGAAATTCATGTTGCTATAACGCATACTCTGATGTCACTCTGAGGTCCCTATTTTAAAATTCTTTTGATACCATTTGATCCTATACCTTTTTCTGTTGTACAATAGAAACTGCTAACTTCACTTCTCTCCTTAAGCCTAGTTTAGGTTTTTTTTTGAGACAGAGCCTCAAGCTGTCACCCTAGATAGAGTGCTATGAAATCACAGCTCACAGCAACCTCCAGTTCCTGGGCTCAAGCGAGTCTCATGCCTTCGCCTCCCAAGTAGCTGGGACTACAGGTGCCCGCCACAACGCCCGGCCATTTTTTGGTTGCAGCCGTCATTGTTGTTTGGTGGGCCCGGGCTGGATTCCAACCCGCCAGCTCAGGTGTACATGGCTGGCGCCTTAGCCCGTTGAGCCACAGGCGCTGAGCCCCCAGTTTAGTTTAGTTTTTATACTTTTTTTTTTGTTGTTGTTGTTGCAGTTTGGCTGGGGCGGGGTTTGAACCTGCCACCCTCAGTATATGCGGTTGGTGCCCTACTCACGGAGCCACAGGTGCCGCCTGGTTTTTGTACTCTCCTACAACTGCCTTGCCTTTTACTTACCCTTCCAACCTGACTGGTTGAACTACTGTTTGCCTTTCTTGTGCCTGCTGCTTACTGTTGGACCACAGGTTCATATCATAGTGCTCAGTCCTGCCCACCAGTCTCATAGCATTCCGCTGTCACTTGCCCTTTTCACTCTCCAAGATACTGTTTCCTACCCTGTTATTCAGATTCCTTCCTCCAGGTGTTAGAGGGGAACTCATTTGCAGTCTCCCCAGCCATCTACAAATCTCAACCATCTGTCTATCAAAGACTGTTGTCCATCCATGCTGTGGAGTCAAGGGCTGGGTTTCTTTATTGCTTCTCTCTTGCATATTAATCTCTCCCTCTCTGCTCAGTTGTTCCTATAAATATATGAACATGCTTTGGAATCAGCTGTCTTTAAAAAACAGGCATCGGGGCAACGCCTGTGGCTCAGCGAGTAGGGCGCCGGCCCCATATGCTGAAGGTGGCAGATTCAAACCCAGCCTCGGCTGAACTGCAAAACAAAAAAGTAGCTGAGTGTTGTGGCAGGCACCTGCAGTCCCAGCTACTTGGGAGGCTGAGGCAAGAGAATCGCCTGAGCCCAGGAGTTAGAGATTGCTGTGAGCTGTGTGATGCCATGGCACTCTACAGAGGGCGATAAAGTGAGACTCTGTTTCTACAAAAAATAAAAATAAAATAAAATAAAATAAAAAACAGGCATCTTTCCTTCATTTCACATCTTTTCAGCTGCTTCTCCATTTTTTCTGTTCTTTTCCCCAGCCCTTCCTTTTGCTTACTATAGGAAAGACAAAGTTCTTGCACTCTCTTAACACACTTCTGACACAAATGTGTGGGGATTTCTCCCCACTAGCAAGTATCTGCAGCAGACACCAGCTGGGTGTCTCTAATTCTGACCCTATCTGGAATCCGGTCCCACAGGTTGAGGGCTTAGCCTTCAATTGTTTTTTCTTTTCTTTTTTTTTTTTTTTTTTTTTTGAGACAGAGCCTCAAGCTATCACCCTAGGTAGAGTGCTGTGGCATCACAGCTCACAGCAACCTCCAATTCCTGGGCTCAAGCGAGTCTCCTGCCTCTGCCTCCCAAGTAGCTGGAAGTACAGGCGCCCGCCACAACGCCCGACCATTTTTTGGTTGCAATCGTCATTGTTGTTTGGTGGGCCCAGGCTGGATTCAAACCTGCCAGCTCAGGTGTACATGGCTGGCACCTTAGCCTGTTGAGCCACAGGCGCTGAGCATCAATTCTTTTTATTTTTGAGACCGTGTCTCATTATGTTGCCCTCGGAAGAGCGCGTGGCTTCACAACTCACAGCAACCTCAAACTCTTGGGCTTAAGCAATTCTCTTGCATCAGCCTCCCAAGTAGCTGGGACTACAGGCACCCACCACAACACCTGGCTATTTTTTTGTTATAATTGTCGTTGTTCAGCTGGCCTGGGCCGGGATTTGAACCCACCAGCCTCTGTATATGTGGCTGGTGCTGTAACTACTGTACTGTGGGCCCTGAGCCAACCTCAGTGATTTTCAACTAGTGTGCCATGGCAGGACCTTATGTGTGCCTTGGAAATACTTTTTTTTTTCTTTTTTTGTTTTTTTGAGACAGTCTCACTTTGGTAGAGTGCTGTGGCATCACAGCTCACAGCAACTGCCAACTCTTGGCCTTAAGCGATTCTCTTGCCTCAGCCTCCCAGGTAGCTGGGACTACAGGCACCCGCCACAGTGCCTGACTACTTTTTGTTGCAGTTGTCATTGTTGTCCAGCTGGCCTGAGCTGGGTTTGAACCTGGCTCCCTTGGTGTATGTGGGCTGGCACTGTAACCACTGTACTATGGGTGCCGAGCCGGTGTCTTGGATATTTTTAATGACCATTAATTAAGTTATTTTTGAAAGAAATTCAAAGCACAGTAAATATACTCTTTTTTTTAAATTCTTTTTTTTTGTGTCAACATAATTTAAATGTGCTATGGAAGTTTAACTATAGGTTCAAGTGTGCCGTGAGATAAAAAAGTGAAAAACACTGCCCAATCTCCTCCTTGGGTTCAATTAATTTGTGAGAGCACCTCACAGAATTCAGGAAAATACTTACGTAGGTTTACTGCCTTATTGTAAAGGACATTACGGGAAACCAATGACCACCAGATGAAGAGAGGAACAGGGCCTGGTACAGGGAAAGGGCTGTGGAGTTTCTATGCTCTCTCTTGGCACATTGGCTTCCAGAAACCTCCATGTGTTTGGTTATTTGGAAACAACCTGAATCCATTGTTTCAGGGTTTTTTGTGACGTGTTGTTTTTTTTCTTTCTTTTCTTTAAAAAAATTTTTTTGAGACAGTCTCAATCTGTTGCCCTGGGTAGAGTTCAGTGGCGTCACAGCTCACAGCAACCTCCAACTCTTGGGCTTAAGCCATTCTATTGCCCTAGCCTCCCAAGTACCTGGGACTACAGGTGGCAGCCAGGGCGCCTGGCTATTTTTTTTTTTTTTTTTTTGAGACATAGCCTCAAGCTGTCACCCTGGATAGAGTGCTGTGACTTCACAGCTCACAGCAGCCTCCAATTCCTGGGCTCAAGCGAGTCTCTTGCCTCTGCATCCCAAGTAGCTAGGACTACAGGCACCCGCCACAACACCCGGCCATTTTTTGGTTGCAGCTGTCGTTGCTTGGCAGGTCTGGGGGCTGGATTCGAACCCGCCAGCTCAGGTGTACGTGGCGGGCGCCTTAGCCCGTTGAGCCACAGGCACCGAGCCTGGCTATTTTTTTTGTTGTTGTAGTTATAGTTGCCATTGTTGTTTAGCAGGCCTGGGCTGGGTTCGAACCTGCCAGCTGAGGTATATTTGGCCGGCACCCTACCCACTAAGCTATGGGCACCGCCCTGAGTTGTTTCTTTGCTGACATTTTCTTTCTGGGTGTCTCATCTAGTTTCATGGCTTTAAACACTGCTGATATTGCCAGTTATTCTCATATTTGAATTTCTATCTCTAAGGTCTACCCTGAATACCATTCTCATATATTGCAGTGGCCTCTTTAAAATTTATATTTGTATGTCTGAGACATCACATACTTCACACATCCAAAATGGAGTGTGTCATTTGCACTCTCCCAGTCTGTTTCATCTAGTGTTTCTTGTCTTAATAAACATCACCACTGTCTCCATTGCTTAAAAAAGAAACCGGAGAGCCCTTCTGGTTTCCTTCCTTTTCCTCATTTCTGCATTTAATTACTCAGTAAGTGTAGCTGGTTCTTTGTCTGGAACAGGGATCAGCAAACTTTCTGATCCCTGTAAATAACTGTGAACAGGTGCCCAGCCACTTCGTATGATTTTTGCAACTAATCTGGCTCTTGAATTTCTTCATCCTTAAACCACTAGTCTCTCTCTTTCTTAACAAGCTGTAGCCACACTGGTATCCCTGATGCTGAAAATATTTACCAAAAGACAAGTAGGTTTGAACTTCCAATTTTCTACTCTCCTGTTGCTCTTTGTCATTTTTACAATCCATAATTGTTCAGCCCAGTATCGTCTCTTCCCTAGAGTACTGCAGTAGGTTATTCACAGTTATCCTTGTCTACAGTCTTAGCTTCCTGAAATTATCTTCTAATTTCCCAGTAGAATGAGCTATTGTGATATGGATTTATATTATTTCTCTGTTTAGATGACTTTAGAAGCTTCCTATTCTTTCTCTCTGGGAAAGGATGTAATCCTCACGCCTGTAATCCTAGCACTCTGGGAGGCTGGGGCCGGTCGATCACCTGAGCTCATGAGTTCAACACCAGCCTGAGCAAGAGTGAGACCTCATCTCTAAAAATAGCTGGGTGTGGTGGCGGGCACCTGTGGTCCCATCTACTTGGGAGGCTGAGGCAAGAGAATTGCTTGAGCCCAAGAATTTGAGGTTGCTGTGAGCTGTGATGCCACAGCACTCTACCGAGGGTGATATAGTGAGACTCTGTCTCAAAAAAAAAGACCCTATACAGTCTGGTCCACATCTTCTGTAGCATTTTCTCCCCGTACCGTATGCTTTATTCTTTATCTACTGATAATTTCTGAGTTGCTTATGATTGCCACTTGCCTCCTGCTGCTTGCCTGAGTAACTTTGCCCTTCTAATTTCAGCAAATTTCCCCCCTGTCTTCTCCTAGGTTGCCCAGTTTACTTAGCCTCAATATTTGGCTCAGGTGTTCTCTCATTCAGGCAGCCTCCCATGGGTTTTGAGCCAGGCTGCATGGCTTCTTTTTGCATTCCTAAAGCCTTTCATTGAAGCATAACCACTTGAAGTATCTGTCTCCGTCTCTGTCTCTGTCTCTCTGTATCTCCATTCCTCTCACTGGATTGCCATCTCTCTGGGGGCTAGGGAAGTGTGTCGAGTTAATTTTGTAGCCCTAGTGGCTCTCATGAGTATATTCATTGTTTATTGAGGAGAACTTTTGAAGTTTCCCAAGGTAACAGAGCCAAATTAGTAGCAGTTGTGGTTAGATTTTATGTGAAGATGGAATGGGTGTGTTTGGGAGGCAGTAAATTTCTGACATGAGACTTTTTGTCAAAAACTATGAGAGTCTCAGGAGAAGTTATAAAGGGGAGTCTAGTATGGGGATTAGCAAACTGTTTCACAGGGCAGATCTAGCTTGCTGCCTGCATTGTTTTTAAATAAGGGTTTTGGGAATATGGCCATGCTTATTTATGTATCTGTTATCATAACTTCTTTGTGTTAGAGCAGCAGAGGGGCATAGCTGAGACAGAGATTACGTGTCCTGCGAGGTCAGGACATGTAATGTTTACAGATGTGGCCTTTCTACATGAAATGTTTACCGACCTCTGGTCTAGCAAAAGGTGGGGAGATTGGACTAGATGATCCCTGATGTCTCTTCTGTGTCTGAGATTCTGTAGTTGATTAGAAATGAGATAGCAGCGCCAGGGACATTGACAATACTGATTTTAATTGGAGTCCTGGGAAAATAAGTATATCAAGAGAGGCCGGTACTGTGCACTTACATGTGTAGACACACTGGTTGGAAATCACTGGACGAAAAGATTTAACACTGGACTTGTTAGAAAGTCTGTTTCAGGGGGCATTGTTCTCGTCTCTGTTCTTGATAGTTTGGGCGTGAGTTTGGGAGATGAGGGTGGAATTAATTGGCAGAAATTTTCTGTCGAAGCTGGGCTGAGATGCGTTGAAGAACACTTTTGTAAGCCTATTTCTGGAAATGGTTCATTTTCTGGAAGCAAGGCAAAGAAGACTCTACTCATTTATCTGCAAGTAGAAGATACACTAGTGAGCTAGCTGGACACCCTCTGCTGCTTCTGTAGTATCAGTCTTGTTTTGAGTAGAAGTAAGAATATCCATGATAGTCCTATCACCTGGGGCAGGATGAGTAGCGACTTGAAAGAGGAGCTGTTTTGTTTGGTATTGAACACTTGATGAGTATGTCTGACTCCATGTGTTTCTCTGCTATACTCCAGGGCATGTTAACCAGCACATGCAGGTTACTGACGCCTTGTTTCTTTTAACTTTAAAGTGATTTTTGAGTTATTCAGAAAGTATCTGCTGCTGAAAGCAAGCAACTATTTCACTTCTTACGATATCTGTTTATCTTTTGATTCTGCCTTAGCATCTTATTGGAGAAAGAGATGAAGGCTGTGCCTATACCTGCCACTTATTAGCTGTGATTTCTTTTCTTTTTTTTTGAGACAGAGCCTTAAGCTGTCACCCTGGATAGAGTGCTGTGGCATCCCAGCTCACAACAACCTCCAACTCCTGGGCTCAAGTTAGTCTCCTGCCTCCGCCACCCAAGTAGCTGGGACTACAGGCACCCGCCACAACGCCTGGCCATTTTTTGGTTGTTACCGTCATTGTTGTTTGGCAGGACCGGGCTGGATTCGAACTCGCCAGCTCAGGTGTACGTGGACAGGTGCCAAGCCTAGCTGTAATTTCTTTTCTTTCTTTCTTTTTTTTTTGGTAGAGACAGAGTCTCACTTTATCACCCTTGTTGGAGTGCCGTGGCATCACACAGCTCACAGCAACCTCCAACTCCTGGGCTTAGGCGATTCACTTGCCTCAGCCTTCCGAGTAGCTGGGACTACTGGTGCCGCCACAACGCCTGGCTATTTTTCTGTTTTTGCAGTTCGGCTGAGGCTGGGTTTGAACCCGCCACCCTTGGTATATGGGGCTGGCGCCCTACTCGATGAGCCACAGACGCCACCCCTAGCTGTGATTTCTTAATTAACTTCTCTATCCTGAATTTCCTTACCTATTAAATGATGCTGAACAGATCTGCATTATAAGTAGGTAAGGATTAAACAAGTGAATACACGGAGAACACCGCACTGGGCACCTAGTAGACATTCAGCAAGTGTTTTCATAGTGGTGTCATCTTTCCCCTGTTTCTCCTTCTCACGTGTTTCCTTCTGTTTCTCCTGCTCATGTCATTGTCACACAGAAGGGCAGGTGAAAGGTTAGTTGTTCACTCAGTGATGCCCTCTCATGGTGATTAGTCTGATGCCAGTGACCTATGATTTTTTTTTTCCTCCAAATGTCTGAGGCAGGAACACAAGGCTGCCCGCACATGGCGGTCCTGACAATGGTCCTCAGGGGCTGTGTTGGCCTCCATCCTTGGCTGAGGAGAAACTGGACCCTCCACAGCCCAAAGAGAGAGAGGCCCTAAGATTTTTCTTATTAATAAAAAGTTTAAAGGCAGTGAACCTTTGGTGTGGGAAAGAATGTAAGAGAACTTTGCTACTTTAAACAGTGTATTTTTGAAACATTTATCTTCCAGGAAGAAGAGCTCTGTGAGAGCAGCAGTGAGGACGACTTTGGCTCCGAGAATCGTCAGGGCCTAAATTCTCTTGTTGATGTTGAGGATCTTGGCAAAATTATGGATCGCGTGAGGAAAGAAAAGGTACCGTTACTTTCGGAAATGTTGAACTTGGCTCCTGCAGTTGGTTATCATTTACTACTGTGTATTGCTGTGTAGTCCATCGAAGGTCACAATAAGAGTTTCGTTCCTCTAGCTCCTATCTTTTATTTATTTATTTATTTTTATTATTATTTTTTGAGGCAGAGTCTCACTATGTTGCTCTCGGTAGAGTACTGTGGCATCACAGCTCACAGCAACCTCAAACTCTTGGGCTTAAGTAATTCTCTTACCTCAGCCTCCCATGTAGCTGGGACTACAGGCGCCCCACCACAACACCTGGCTGTTATCTTGTAGCATTTGTCCTAACCCAGGTCGAATATCCCTAATCCAAAATTCCCAATACTCCAAAATGTAAGTGTGGACATGACATTCAAAGGAAATGCTCCTTTGAACATTGCAGATTTCGGATTTTCAGATAAGGGATGCTCAAGTGGTTAAGTATGATGGAAATATTTCAAAATTCAAAAAACTCTACTATCCCAGTCACTTCTGGTCCCAAGCTTTTTGAAAAAGAGTTATATTCAACCTATACTTCTATGTGTTTATGTTGTCTTTATCATTTTTAGTAGTTTTGTATTTAGAAGCCTTGGAAGAAGAGCTATTAAGTATAAGCATGTGGATTATGGGTTCAAGGCCTGGCCCGGCCAGTTTGTAGTTTAGTTATCTAAGGGTATAGCTTAACCTTCCCTAGCCTTAATCCCCTTTTCTGAGAAATGTGGACTGCCACTTCTATCTTCCCTCCACAACAGAGTTGTTATGTGTGAAAATGCTTTCTAAAAGCCTGGCAGACATTGAAATGAGGGATTTTTAATATGCTTATACATTTTCTTTGAGTTGGCTGTTTGGTCTGTTTTCAATTTTATTGCTGTTCTAAGTAGTACTGAGAGCTTTTTTGCTTTTTAAAACTATGAATTTTTTTTAGATTATACTGTCTTCAGATTGATAGAGTAGGTCAATGTGAATGTATAATTTTATGATCTTTTTTTTTTTTTTTTTTTTTGAGACAGAGCCACAAGCTGTCACCCTGGGTAGAGTGCTGTGGTATCACAGCTCACAGCAACCTCCAACTCCTCGGCTTAAGTGATTTTTTTTGCCTCAGTCTCCCAAGTAGCAGGGACTACAGGTGCCCGCCACAATGCCTGACTATTTTTTGGTTGTACTTGTCATTGTTTTTTGGCAGACCTGGGCTGGAGCCGAACCCTGCTGGCTCTGGTATATGTGGCTGGAGCCTTAGCTACTTGAGCTACTGGCGCCGAGCCAATTTTATGGTTCTTTTTTTTTTTTTTTTGAGACAGAGCCTCAAGCTGTCACCCTGGATAGAGAGCTGTGGCATCACAGCTCACAGCAACCTCCAATTCCTGGACTCAAGCGAGTCTCTTGCCTCCGCCTCCCAATTAGTTGGGACTACAGGCGCCCGCCACAACGCCCGGCCATTTTTTGGTTGCAGCCGTCATTGTTGTTTGGCAGGCCCGGGCTGGATTCGAACCCACCAGCTCAGGTGTACGTGGCTGGTGCCTTAGCCCGCTGAGCCACAGGCGCCGAGCCAATTTTATGGTTCTTAATTAAAAATCTAAGTAATTTTTATTAGTGAAACTGTCTTAAAAAGGTACATGAGGTGATTTAGATAGATTTCTTGATTTTCTACCAACTTGGGCTTTATTTAAAAGTTTGTTTTTTAGTGGCTAAAGAGTTTGGGATAATTGTGGGTGCATTTTTTTTCTTTGCTTTTTCATCTTATGGCCATTAGAGGGCACTGGAGAAAACACTAATAAAAATTTTGGACATTGATTATTTTCTTGAAATTCAATAATTTTGGATTTTATGAGCTTTAGGCATTGGGTTTATGACATTTCAGCTTTTGCATAAAAATTCCTCATAAAACCATCAGATCTGCTGGAAAAAAATATAGTTTTTCCAGCTTTAGTATGAGATGAAAATAAGCAGTTTATAGTTTTCATTATTGTTAGGTCCCAGCAGAGTTTTCAATTATGTCTTTTGTTTTTATTTTATCAGGGATATAATATACTACATTTGGTGACAGGAGTTTTTACCCCTTTGCTTTTCTTTTTCTCATATATATTGGCATCTTCTTTGGGGCTGATTAACACATATTCCCAGACTACTTTCTGCCTGATCATCATTAAGTATCACATTACGTTTCTTTAGTGGTTACTGTAGAGGGGAGCAGTATGTCTAGTGCTTAAGAGTCTTTGCTCTAGAGTTGCAAAGGACTCTCATTGGAAGGCCTTTTTTTGAATAATATTCACTAACTTTCATGGAGTCATGCTGTCTCAGTTTATTGTCTGAGGGCAAGTTATTTCACTTTGTGCTTTAGCTTTTACATTTTGAAAATGAAAAGTGGGGGTAGGCACAGTGGTTCATGCCTGTAATTTTAGCAGTCTGGAGTCATGTGGATTGCTGAAGCTTAGGAGGAGTTCAAGACCAGCCTGAGCAAGAGCCAGACCCCTTCTCTAGTAAAAATAGAAAAACTGGCCAGGCACTGTGGCAGGCACGTGTAATTTCACCTACTTAGGAGGCTGAGGCAGGAGGATCACTTGAAGCCTTGAGGTTGCTATGAGCTATAATGATGCCCTGGCACTCAACTCCAGAGTGGCTACAGAGTTAGACTCTGTCTCAAAAAAAAAAAGGAAAGAAAAGAAACATGGAAGATAACAAACAGTATCTGTCTTATGAAGTTGTTATGAAGAATAAAAGAGCTAATTCATCCACATAGTTTATGGTTGATAACTATTAATTATTATATAAGAAGATGTCTTTCTTTCTTTTTTTTTTTTTTTTTTGCAGTTTTTGGCCAGGGCTGGGTTTCAACCCGCCACCTCCGGCATATGGGCCCAGTGTCCTACGCCTTTGAGCCACAGGCGCCACCCAGAAGATGTCTTCCAATGGGATAGCATTGGTCCGACTAGAATACTACCCTGGGATCCTCCCTCCTTCCTCTCTCTATAACAATGCTTGAGGCATTAATTCTAATACTAAAGAGGATTTGACACATAGGAGTGATTTCCAGGAACTAGATTTGAGTGAGGGTGGGGAATGTTTGGAGTGGCAATATAGAGAAAGAAGGCAAGGGCTGTGTCCTAGAGGCCTTTTCATGTCCTGCAGTGGAGGTGTGAGCTTTATCTTAAATGCAGTGGGAAACAATATGATTTAAATAGGAGAGTGAGGTGGGAGAGGCAGCAGTTCCAGTATGGGTTTGGACTCTAAACCTACGAGCTCCCCAAGTGCAGCCCCTAGATTGAATCCAAATTTTGTAGAACAAATCCTTTTTTCTTCTTCTTCTTCTACTTTTTTTTTTTTTATTGTTTGGGATTCATTGAGGGTATAAAGAATTAGGTTACGCTGATTGCAGTTGTTAGGTCAGAACAAACCCCCCCCCCCTTTTTTTTTTTGAGACAGAGCCTCAAGCTGTCACCCTGGAGAGAGTGCTGTGGCATCACAGCTCACAGCAACCTCCAATTCCTGGGCTCAAGCGAGTCTCCTGCCTCCACCTCCCAAGTAGCTAGGACCCCAGGCACCCGC
>CAUYON010084026.1:0-10443 GCA_963573935.1 Arctocebus calabarensis | reverse complement strand
AATGGCACTGATCTCGTTCATGAGGACCCTGACCTCAGGACTTAGCTAACCACCTCACAGAAGGCTCCACCTCTTAATAGCATCACATTGGGGATTAAATTTCAATATGAATTTTGGGGGACACAAATATTCAGACCACAGTAGATGCGTTAAGAAGTGCTGGGATCACATTGTAGCCCATGATTGCATTAATGTACACAGGTATGATTTCATAAAAAAAAAAAAAAAAAAAGGAAGTGCTGGGACCAAGTGCTCCCTGGTACCCTGCCCCCGGCCCCCACGCTGAGATGCTGAGGATTCTGCAGAGGCCTCCCCCAACCTTTGAGAACAGCTGCTATGAGCGGAGAAGGCAGGGCTGTCTTGTGGGCCTCCAGCCTGCTCACCTGGCCTGGGGAACTATCCCTTGGCAAGACTTTTATTGCAACTGGAGGCTCCTGTTTTTATTTAAAATATCAATGCTTTGTTCATCATTTTTTTGTGTGTTCATTTTGATTTTTTGAAATATTACATCGAAATATTATTTATTTGATGCCTCTTAAATTTTGCACCCCAGTCTTGTGCCCGACTGGAACCCAGGGGCTCCCAGGCCACCCAAAGGGCACTTAGTCCCAGACGCAAATCAGTTAGGAGTCTCTGAGATTCACAGAGAAACTGAACTGGGGCCAAGGGGGTAGGTGCCGAGGACAAGCTGGGGCATTCATAAGGGGTGGCTCAGCCCCGAGTAGACTCTGACTAAATGTTAACATCCCCTGCGTCCTCCCACTGGGTCACGTTCTGAGAAACCCATGGTAGTGGGTAAAATCTCAGAACCCAGCTGGGATTGTTGAGAAGTAGCTGGGGATGCCAAGCATGAACTATTCCATTAACTCACCCACTCTTTGACCTGTCTTGTCCCTCCCTGGCATGTTCTGTCAACACCGGCTTTGAGGGAGAGGCCCCTGCTGGCACGCACACATGAAGAGGAGGTGGAGATTCTGGAAAGTCCTCTCAGGAGTGGGGAAGGGTGTTGATCCATTGACACTTTCCCACTCGGCCCCTCTGTAGGGGATCAAAGACGGCAGTGGTTTCTACAAAGGAAAATAAATGTTAAGTGTCCCAATATGTGTTCCTCACAGTTACCTTGAATTCTCCACTTCGGACGACAGTGTCCGTCCCTGTGGTACGTTGTCCATCTGCCATCAGGCTGAAGCTTGTCCGAGTTGGACCAGCCCCTTAGCAAGTCCCTGTGGTCTTTTTTGATCTGAGTCTAGTTCTGGGGCAAAACACCCACCCCAGACCCCAGCATGTAGGAACCAGCACTGTTGCCTTCATAGAAATGTCAAAACTGATAGAAAGATGGGTGTGCAGATAGACACCCGACTGCTGCTTCTGGTGCAGACCAGCCCGCGCCAAGTCCCCTTCATGGGGTCAGTGACTTCGTTCTTTTCTCTGCTGGATCTGCAGAGCCCAGAGAAACTCACCACTGGTCATGAACTAAGGGTGCTCCAGGGGAATGACTGGCGAAACCCGTGGGCCTGGGTGTGCTTGTTCACCTTCCTCCTGCCTCCTTCTCCCTTTCTTCTCCTTTCCCTTCTCCCCTTCCTGCTTCACTTCCATCCCTCTCTCTCCTTTCCTTCCATCCTTTCCTTTTCTTCCTTCCTTCCTTGCATCCTTTCATCTTCCCTCCCCCCTCCAGTCTTCCTTTTTCCTATGCCCTCATCCTCCTCCCCCCTTCTGGGGGGCCTGATCCTCCACTTTGACTGGGCCACAGCCCCTCCCTGTTCTTGGGTCCCTGTGTCTATGTGGGGTGTGGGCCCAGGGCGCTGTTGGAGGTGAGGGGCTGTGGTGCACAGAGGGGGCCTACCCCGTGAGAGGGGCTGGGCTGGGGGTGAGGATCTTGGCTTTGGCTGCTTGGAGGCCATTGAGGCTGAGATGGGGCTTGAGATGGAGTAATGGGGCCATGATGTTCATCTCAGATGGGGCTGAGACGGAGTAATGGGGCCGTGATGTTCATCTCAGATGGGGCTTGAGATGGAGTAATGGGGCCGTGATGTTCATCTCAGATGGGGCTGAGACGGAGTAATGGGGCCATGATGTTCATCTCAGATGGGGCTTGAGATGGAGTAATGGGGCCATGATGTTCATCTCAGATGGGGCTTGAGATGGAGTAATGGGGCCGTGATGTTCATCTCAGATGGGGCTGAGACGGAGTAATGGGGCCCGTGATGTTCATCTCAGATGGGGCTGAGACGGAGTAATGGGGCCCGTGATGTTCATCTCAGATGGAGCTGAGACGGAGTAATGGGGCCGTGATGTTCATCTCAGATGGGGCTGAGACGGAGTAATGGGGCCCGTGATGTTCATCTCAGATGGGGCTGAGACGGAGTAATGGGGCCGTGATGTTCATCTCAGATGGGGCTGAGACGGAGTAATGGGGCCGTGATGTTCATCTCAGATGGGGCTGAGACGGAATAATGGGCCATGCCATGATGTTCGTCTAGGAACACAGAGAACTTTCAACTGTAGCCCAGGCCCACGGGGGGCTTTGCACATCTGGAAACCAGCAGAAGCGTGTCTCTTTGCTAAGAGCTCTGATGCCAAGTGTTGTTCCCCATCTGGGTCAGAAGCTGGGAGTAATCAGTCCTCTGGCCCCAAAAGAAAGAAATTCTCAATGGAGAATTTTTATACAGGGCCAACTCAGCATCAGAGCTGGGCCTCCAACTCACAGGATCTAACCTGGGCTGGAGGGCAGGGGAGAGTGCAGGGGGGTCCTGCCTCTCCCGAGGTAGAGATGAGAAGGACTCAGCCAGGAGATGGGGCTGGGGACGAGGAGGCAGAGGACCTGGCAAAGGAGGAGGCCTGAACTCCCACAGAGGTGAGGGGAGCCATGGAGAGCATGGTGGGGATGCTTTAGAGGGGCCGCTGTCTGGTCTGTGCAGGCTGATGTTGAGGGTGCAGGAAGAGGGGCGTAGGCCTGGCTGTGCTGACTTGGGCAGGTTGGCAACTGTCTAGGCATGAGTACCAGGCAGGTGTGGGGGCTTCCGAGGAGCCATGACCTACTGACCTCTAACCCTGATGGTTGGAAATAGCTGATGGCTTAAAATAAATAACAGAGCTGGGACCTGGCAGGACTGCAGTCATGTCTTGGTTCCCCCTCTGCTGCGTGGCACTCCAGGTCTGCAGAGTGAGGAGGATGAGCTGGCGACAGTGCCCCAGAACCTGCCTTGGAGAGGGCTGCACATAGTGTGTACACAGCAGCTTCCGTGCTGCAGGAGAGCGCCAAAGAGCACCCCATCTACTGATAAGAACACCCAAACCTCTAAGATCTGACAAGGTTATATTCTGAAATTGGCGAGCAAAAACAACATTAGTACTGAGAGGCTGGCCGTGCAGGGTGGTAGGGTTCCCTAGTTCAGGAGCTGCAGGAAGGTCGCTCAGCTGCTGTAGTAGGTTGTCTGGGTTTGGACTAGACCCCAGCAGTCCAGGCTCAGTTTGCATTTCAAAGGCTGAGACCTGGGAGGCAGATTTTCCAGGTGATTTCATCTCTGCCCCCGCTGGAATCACCTGAGGGCACCCTTCCCCAGGTGTGCGGTGTCTGCTGTCTCCACTGCCGCAGCTCCCGGGGCCTCTCAGGCTGGTGGTGTGTCTGCTGTATCCGCCACAAGGTGAAGCAAGTTCAAATTTATAAACACATCGCATCAAGACTTTTCAGTTCCTTATTTTTTTTTCTCTTTAAAGTAGAAGAAAACAATGCCAAGGCCAGCTGGAAAAAACAAAACAAGACAAATCACACCACCAGCCACCCCTTCCAAGGGTATAGGAAGTTGAATAAAACAATTTCAGGGCTCAAGAAGTTCTCAGGAACTTGGGATCCTAAGATCACGCCTGTTAATATATGAGGAAGGTGCTGGTGCTGAACTCATTCTATGAATAAACCATGATTATGCAGCTGAGACTGAGGCTCTGTTCTGGGTCTGGGTGATTAAGGCCTGTCTTTATCCTCCAGGGGGACAGCCCTGTCTTATGAACTGAAATTCCAGAGACGTGTGAGAATTGATCTATACTTTGAGAGGCTTCACGGAGGAGGTGGCATTTCACTTGGGTCTTGACCTGTATTAGGCATCTATAGCTGCAGACCAAATTACCACGAAATGCCACACATTTATCATTTCACAGTTTCAGTGGGTCTGGAACCTGGGAGCAGCCCAAGAGGGTCAGGTTTAGGGTTCTTGCCAGGATTTAGTCAAGGTGTTGCTGGGCTCCAGCCATCTCAAGATATGGTTGGAGAGGTTACTCCTGAGGGCCTGTTTACGGAGCTGCCTCACGGTGCTGGGAGATCCAGGGTGAGCTGCAGCCCTTTTATAACCTAATGTTGGAGAGGCGGCCCATTACTTCCGCTGTATAATTCTTGAGAAATGAGTCACTGAGACCAGCCCACTTTCAATGAATACCTGAGGGTCATAGGGGGTCCACTTCCCAGACTGCTGGCCTCCAGGGTGATGGAGCAGCGCTAGCACAGTGACCTCAGTGACCCGGTTCCTGCTGCAGAGGCCAGAGCAAGGTGGACGTGTTGAGGAGTGGGAAGGCGCCCATGTGGGAACTAGAGAATTAAAATAATGAAGATAGTTAGTTACAACGATAGAGTCTCTAGTGTGCACCACACTGTCCCAGGCACTGTTAGTCTTCACCAATCTTCTGTGGCTCTTTACAAGGAAGGTGCTGCTCAGAGCTCCACTGTGCAGATGAGGAAACTGAGGCATGGGGGTGGAGTGGCCTCTGGGATCGGGTCCCTCAGTCTGGGGCTGCGCTTGGCCCTGGACTTGCAGGGGGTCTCCTTGAAGTCCAGAGGGGGACTGGGGACAGCTTCGCTTAGGGCCTCTTCCAGCACAGAGAGAGCTGAGCACAGTATCTCCAAGGTCATTTCAGGGTTGATGGAGGTTGGATTTATCTGCTGTTTTTCCACTGGGGAGAATATCATTGGGCAGTGACATTCCCAATGACAAGGAGCTACATCCCTTGTCCCCAAACACAGGAAGTCATCGAACTTGGTGCGGGGACATCCTGTTTGGCCTGGAAACATACTCCTGTCCTTGTCCTGCAGCTGAGCCAGCTTCCTGGGCAGTGACCTTCAGGTGCACATCCTGGCTTGGGCCCCGGGGACCCCTTCTGTCTAGGCAGCTCCTGGGCCTGCCATGTGTGCAGCTTCTTGCAGAACCCTTGTGCTCCCCCCCCCACTCATCCTTCAGGCCTGAGAGCAGCCTCTGGGTAAGGAGTGTGGCTACCTGGCCCACGTCCCAGGGCAGAGCTGGACCTGAAACCAGACCCCTTCCCTGGGTCCCCACTGGCAGCTGCTCAGTCAGGGTCAAATGGAGGATGGCTGTGTCATGAGGGAAGCTCAGCCCAGTCCAGGAAGGGGATCCTGGAAGGCCAGAAGACAATGTGGAGGCTGCCACTTAGCACAGCCTGAGACCGAAGAAGTGCTGGGTGGGGCTTTGGGTTGGATCCTGGGTCTGCTGGGTGGTGGGAATGCAGATTACAGGCGAGGTCCTGGAGGGAGCATGGAAGGGAAGAGCTATGCCCCCCGCCCCACTGTCTAGCTCATCTAGCCGCTGCACCTGGGGTGGCGTCTCTGTCTCTGACTCATCACCTGTGGGTGTACAGCGCAAGGCCTGCCCCCATCAGTGCTCATGGAGTTCATATAATAATAATGGTAACACCAGGGCCTTGTGTCAGTTTCCTATGGGCACAGTAAGGAATCAGCATAAAGGAACTGGCTTAACACAACTAGATTTATTTCACAATTCTGAAGGTTAGAAATCCAAAATTGGTCTCATCAGGCTAAAGTCAAGGTGCCAGAAAAGCTGTGGGAACGATTGAGTCCCTGTGCCTCCTGCTTCTTAGGGGCTGACTGCTCCCCTCGGGGTCTCTGACCTCTGCTTGTCCTCACACCTCTTCTCTGACCCCGCAGCCTTCCTCTTATAAGGGCCCATCAGATAATCTACAATATCCTCCCCAACTCTAGGTCGTTAGTCACATCTACAAAGTCCCTTTTACCATGTAAGGTAATATGTTCACAGGCTCCAGGACCCCTGTCTGCACATGTTATAGCTAATTTAATCCTTACAGCGAGGCTGTGAGGTCAGTTCTCTTGCAATGTCCATTTGATAGATGAAGGGACTGAAGCACAGAGAGGGGAGGCAATTTGGCCGAGTCACAGAGCCAGTCTGTCATCTATCTCTAGAGCCTTAACACTGTGAGTGTTGCCCTGACCTCAGATGAGTGGGGGCGTGAAGATCAATTCTATGGCTACCCAGGATGGGGGAAGTACAATGAATGCTCTCGTTGTCTGGGCTGGAGTGTCAGTGTGGCTCTCAGTGGTCTTGGAAAGGCCCCCTAACCTCTCTGGACCTCAGTTTCTCCATCTGTGAAAGGCTTATGACTGTTTCTCCCTTCTCAGGATTATTCTGAAGGGGTAACACAATGATGCAGGCCCAGTGCTGCATAACGGAGCTTGGTCAGCAATGCCAGTAAATAGCAATGTTGTAAATGCCAACAGTCACCACCAGTAATGTCCTTCCGCTGAAGCAAGGCAGGTGAGGGTTTTGGCCACGTGTTGAAGGAGGCCACTCCTGACCTGAAATGAGGCCACGGTGGGCTCTCAGCTCAGCTCTGAGAGGAGCCCCGCTGGGTCTCAGCATGGCTGAAAAAGCCAAAAGCCTTCACTGGTGCTTTTCCCCCCATTCCATCTTTCCACTTGCAAAATGAAGCATGACCTGTGTGTGCACTAGTCCTTCCCAGCCCTGCTCTCCCCCGGGCTGTGGATCCAGGGAGGCCTCTGGAGGAACCCGGTGGCCCTGCCCTAACTGGTCAGAGAGGGAAGGAAGCTGGTTGGTGTAGGGCACAGGAGGACAAGTTGACAGGACACTTGGGGGACAGGTTGGCAGGATACAAGAGGACATGTCAGGGCACTTGGGAGACAGGTTGGCTGGGCGTGTTGAGGACAGGGGGGACTTGTGGGCCTGATCCTCTGCATTCCAGGAGGGCTGGCCTCACCTTCCTTGGGCTGATTCTGGTCCCCACTGTCTCCGACCTCTGTAGGCCTCTGCTCCGCATCCCTTCTCAATAGTCTCTCACTTAGGAAGGTAATTTCAGAACAGGCACTGTCCTTATGTAAACTTTCTATTCTTCTTTTAAAAGTGCAGCTGTCCTCTGACAGGAACATTGCTCCCAGCTTCTCTTACTGGGGAACACAAAGGGACTTGCCCAGGAAATCCCTTGTCCACCTCCTCTTGACAAATGGGGCAGTAAGGGAGTCTGGGCAAACAGCCGGCCTGGCCCGGGTCAGCTCTTCCTGTGGCCAGAGCAGTCCTGGGGCCTGCAGACCCCTGGTCCCCACCTGATGGCCATCTGCTGGGTCAGCTGGCTCTGCTTGTCCCTCCTGCTGGGGCAGCACTTTTCTTCCCAAGTGCAGCCTCTGTGGTAAACAGGAGACATCCGATTTCTTTCGGCCCTCCGACCCCACCCGTGTCAACTCAGCAGGCAGATGTTTTCCACTGTCTTTCCTCCCGACAGGCAAAGCAAGGCTTGGAATCAGAGAAGGGAAAATGTAATTGCAGTGGGAAGTCAAACATCTTTGCCCTTTAAAGGGAACAAGTCATTTGTTTATTTGAAGGGTACTTTCTGAGGGTGGCATTGGGATTTGATTGGGCCCAGCAGGTTCTGCCCTTAAGAATACCATGGATGGAGAGAGAGAGAGAGAGAGAGAGAGAGAGAGATGCTGTTGAGAGCCCTCTCCCACCCCCGTCCAAACCAGGCATGTTCAGGCTGAGGGTGGGGAGCACTGGGGTGAGGAGTAGAGCTCTCAGGGAGGGCAGATGTGGAGGGCCCCTGAGTTCTCTAGAAGCAGAATGAGGAGCAGAAGGGTTTTTATGTGAGGGCAGCATGCACTGAGCCTTAGGAGGGCAAGGCAGCAGGGAGCCGGGGCAGGGAGGGACTGTACTTTGGTGCATGGGGGCAGGGGTCAGGCCAGATGGAGCTGGGCAGGGTGCAGGCCTTGAGTGCCAACCAGGGCACTGGGGCCTCATTGCATGGGGACAGTGGGACCCTGAAGGACAGACTCGGGGCTCAGAGATGGGCGGTGTGGGGAGCAGGTGCAGGTGATTGGTGATGGTCCAGGTGAGGCGAGTGGGCCCAAAGGGAGGTCAGATGGGGGTTCAAGAAAGGCTGATGAGACTAGAGCCCTGTATCCTATGAGGGAGGGGCTGTGTATGTCCTGGTGGGCGGTGACGCTGGAGGGGGAGAGGCCAGGACCTTGGGCCCCACTAGGGCAGAGCTCTGGGCTCCAGGTGGCTGGCTGGACCAGGCTCATCCTGACCTAGAGAACCCGGTCCTGGGCAGGTACCTGGGCAGGGATCAAGGAATTAAATATACACACATGCACATGTGCACGCACACACATACACGGGGGTAGGTAATAACATTCACCAACAGAGACATTTCCCCTTTCTCAGCTCTTTCCAGGCACTATCTCATTGAGACCTTGCTCCCCATTTTACAGATGAGAACGCTGAGCTCTGGAGAGAGCCTGTAGCTAACCACAGGCATGGCAGGTGATGGCAGTCCTGGACCCCAGACCAGCTGTCTGACTGCTCAGCTGCGTCACAGCCCGAGGCACAGAGAGCAGACAACTTGGCTGTGGGGGTGCCTGTGCCAAGTGGTGCTGGCATCCGCCCATCTGGCTTTCGAGCACACCCAGCTGCCTATCTGAAAAAGTGCTTCCTCCTTCTGTTAAGCCAGTGCATGCCCCCCAGAACTCCTTACCTATTGTTTGATGGGCCTTGGGTATATAGAACTGGGGTACACATAATGCTTGTTTATGGCCCTTTCTCAGTGTTGGTCCACGTAAAACCCTTTTTTTCCCTTCCTTCCTCCTTCCCTTCCTTTATTTTTCTCTAATAAACACTAGCGTGTTTTCATCTAAGAAGAAAGTGGGAACCCTGACAATGACTTACCCAAGGGGATAGGCTCGGTAAGTCCTGCGTTCACCGCTGCCTTGCTTTCTGTTTGATCACATTTCATTATCATCTTGAGATGTATTTTGAATTGTAGTTATATTTTACTTTTAAAGAGAGTATTATACTGTATACATTTTTTAAAAATAGACTTTAGTTTTTAGAACAATTTTAGATTTATAGAAAAATGAAGAAAATAGTACAGAGAGTTTGTATAATCTTTTTTGGTCTTTCTTTTTTTTTTTCTCTTGAAATTTTATTGCTATTTTGGAAAACAGTTTGGCATCGCCTTGTAAAGTTGTGCCTTCACAAACCTCACAAGCCAGCAATTCCTCTCCAGGTATGTGTAAAAACATTCATAGCGACATTGCTCCTGGTAGCAAGATATTGGAAACAGCTCAAATTCCACCAAAAGAAGCAGATAAATAAATTGTGGTGTCTTTATGCATGGGGACATTACAGAGCACTGTAACTAACAGCAGGGAACAGACATATGGATGAATCTTAGCAATCTAATTTTGAAAGAAATTAAAAGGAAGCCTGAGATCTTTTCTCTGTGGGGTACAACGGGGACTTTAAAAGTCCTCCTAGAATCTTGGAGCAGATTCAGCTAAAGGCCACCACCTTTTGAGTACAGAATAACCAAAGTCAACAAAACAGGGCGTGTCCCTGCAGGAGGACCACCCTAAGGGATGGTTTGGAGTTGGAGGAATGGCCAACACCAGACCAATGAACAAGGTGACCCGAAGTGACCATACCTCGGAAAGTCAGGACTCACAGCTGAGCCCATGGAAGAGGGACTTTGGGCCAGGACAACAGACAGAGAAGCTGGTTCCCCTTGGGGGTAGAAGCAGAGGGGGCGGAGGGGGAGAGAGAGAAGCCCCTGCCCACTCTGGCTGCACAAGGATTGCCGGCCCCAGAGAGGCCCGGATTGGGGCATGGGAAGTTCTCCAAAGGCTGCCCCAGCTGAACAAACTGTTCCTCAGCCCCATCCAATTTCCATACTCACCTAGCATATTTTTTTTGAAATGATTTTTATTGTAAAAACAGTATAAGCTTATAAAAGGAAAAATTAAAAATGCATAAAGTAGAAAAAAGGATCAAAAATCATCCATGCTTCCCCAATCACGGTGCATTTCAGAGCTTTTCATTTCAGCCTTTTTCATGTACTAATAATCAGATCGTGCCCATTATTTTAACTCATGTCTTTGATCCAAGCACATTCTCCCATTATAAATCCTTTGCGGGCGGCTCCTGTGGCTCAGCGAGTAGGGCGCTGGCTCCATATACCGAAGGTGGCGGGTTCAAGCCTGGCCTCGGCCGAACTGCAAAACAAAAAAAATAAAAATAAAAATAAAATTGATTTAAATGCAAAAAGAATCAATACTCAAGCTAAATGTTTAAGTATCAGGACACTAACAAGTCTTCCCAATCGAATTAGTTTTTTCTTTCT
>CAUYON010084025.1:0-16037 GCA_963573935.1 Arctocebus calabarensis | reverse complement strand
TTCAAAAGATGCAAATATCCTTTCCCATTGGGTAGGATGTCTATTTGCTTTGGTTGTTGTCTCCTTAGCTGTACAGAAGCTTCTGAGTTTAATTAAGTCCCATTTGTTTATTTTTGTTGTTGTTGCAATTGCCACGGCAGTACACCTTTTGGGGGCAAAACACGATTGTAAGAGGGTCTTTTCCGAACAAATGCAACCAGTGTAACATGGTTTCTTGTACCCTCAATGAATCCCCAACAATAAAAAAATAAATAAATAAAAATAAAAATAAAAGTGCTTCAATAAGCAAAAAAAAAACAGTGTACAAAGTTGCCTCTTCTGTTCTTTTTTGAGGGCGTTCGCTCGATTGCTTCTTGTTCAGAATGCACTTTTGAGTTCCAGTGCATCATTTGCATCAAAGCATTCTGCTGTTAAAAGGCAGTTATTATTTAAGAAGTTGTGTTTGTCAGGGTTTTCCAAAGAAACACAAACAATAGTATGTGCCTGTTTTTCTGTCTATAATCTGCGTTTTATTGTCAGTGTCTATATTCAGAGAGTTTTATTTTAAGGAATTGGCTCACATGTTTGCGGGTCCTGGAAGTCTGAAGTCTTCGGGCATCTGGAACTTCCATGAGACCCCGCTGCAGTCTTGAGTCCAAAGGCCTCACGCAGGCAGAACGCTTTTCCCCTGTGGGCAACCTCAGTCTTTTCTCTTAAGGCTGTCACCTAATTGGGTGCAGCCTAGCCATACTGAGATGGGTAGTCATCTTTATTCAAATTTTACTGATTTAAATGTTAATCCCATCTAAAAAAAATACCCTCACAGCAATGCGTAGACTAGTGTGTGGCTGAACAACAGAGGCACCATAGGCGAGCCGCGCTGACAAAAAACCAGCCGTCACCAAAGTTCATAAGCTTACTTACACCTTAGCTGTGAGTCACTTTAATTTGCCTGGTTGAATTTAGTGCATTGAAGAAATGGAGGTAAGTAAGGAATGAGAAGTAGTTATTTTGAGTTTGGAAACACTTAAAGAGGATTTGGGGTTTTGTTATATGAAATAAAAAAGAAATCTCAAACTTTTCTTAGTCTGTATATTAAAATGGCCTTATTAACACAACTGAATTCTGGCTCTGTGCCTGGAGCACAGTGGTTAGGGCATCGGCTACATACACCGAGGCTGGCGGGTTTGAACCTAGCCCAGGCCAGCTAAACACTAATGGCAACTGCAACAAGAAAAATAGCTGGGCCTTGAGGCGGGTGCCTATAGTCCCAGCTACTTGGGAGGCTGAGGCAAAGGAATCTATTAAGCCAAAGAGTATGAAGTTGCTGTAAGCTATGACGTCACAGCACTCTACAGAGGGCAACATAGTGAGACTCGATCTCAAAAAATAAATAACTGAATTCACAAATAAAATATTTCATTACAGTTTGGATCCTCTAATTGTGAATGTTGCTAATCCTGGAATCAAGTTCACAACCATCCTCTTTGCCAAGCAGACAGATTGCCTCCTGGTGGGTGATAGTGATGGGCAAGTTGCTGTGTATGAACTGAGAAATATGCCTGTTGCTCTGGATTCCGGCCGGGTAAGACACAGAAGTAAAAACACTTTGTCATTCTGTACGTCTGTTCAGTTGTACTTCTGTAGCCTGTGCAGGATTTAACGTCTTATGGGTCTTCAGTGGTGTGTTCTTTTGCACACAGGTGCCCTAGAGTGGCCGCCTGCAAGGCAGGGCACCTGCTGGGCTGCGTCTCTTCCAGCCTCACTTCCTTATCTGTGGATAGTGAGAATAAGTGTCACTGGGCATAATAATTACAAACACTATATGGAAGAACTTAAAATTGTGCCTAGCTGTAGTTGGGACTTCGTAATATCTATATAAACTGAAGAAGTTTTCTTCCTATCGCCATGTATATACAGAGATTTTTACATGAAATAATCATACTTTTCAGTACTGCCCAGTGTTCCCGAAGACAAGCATTTTCTGACGGCATTATCCTATTCTCTTACTCTGATGAGCAAACATAAAAGTTTTTTGCCAAACTTTACAAGCAACTCATTATCATTAGATGCCTATTATTTTAAAAATAGCTTTTCAACTTTTTCTTTGTTTCTGATATTTAAATTGCCATTGCAAGCAGTAATGTTGTGAATATGACCACAAATATTATCAACATGTTAAAAACATTAAAAATATGCACAAATCACTAAGAAAAAACACTAGATTTCAGTAGAAGAATCTGCATGGGTCAGGAACAGATTAACAAAAAATGACTAGTAAATATATTTTAAAATCCAACCCTGCTAGTAACTAAAAAAGTAAAAGTATTGTTAAATGGAATTAAAATTTGATAGCATTCTCATATATCTCATTAAAAATATTTTATTAAAAACATTAATAAAAAAGGACAGCACCTGTGCCTCAGTGAGTAGGGCACCGGCCCCATATACTGAGGGTGGCGGGTTCAAACCTGGCCCTGGCCAAACTACAAAAACAAAACAAAAAAATAGCCGGGCGTCGTAGCGAGCGTCTGTGGTCCCAGCTACTTGGGAGGCTGAGGCAAGAGAATCGCCTAAGCCCAAGAGTTGGAGGTTGCTGTGAGCTGTGACACCACAGCATTCTACCAAGGGCATAAAAATAAGACTCTGTCTATAAAAAAAAAAAAAAAAAAAAAAATTAATGAAAGGTTGTTAGAAAAATGAAATGAGTTAGTAGGTCCAACATAATTACCATTTTTCCTGCATATAGTTAAGCTGTCAATAGAACTCAGCTCTTCTTTGTGTGATTGTTATATCACCACTCAAGTTTTCTATTTTGTACGTCAAGTTAAAAGCAGCAGATTGGAAGAAGAGATTTCCAACATATATAACAGACATTTAATACCTAGTATATATAAAGAACGTTAATAAAACAATAAGAAAAAGTCAAACAGCTCAATTTTTTAAGTGGGAAAATATATAAAATAGTAATTCACAGAAGAGGAAACTGGAATATCAGATAAACTTAAGAAGCAACACTCATACTGGTAATGAGGAAATACGCTATTCTAATAAAATTATGTAAGACCTTAGTTCACACTAATTGGATTTGCAAAAATTAAAATATCAAATACTAGCAAAGTTGAAGGGGAATTAGGAACGCCCTAAAAGTTCCCTATTCTCATAAGAATATAAACTATAGTAGGCTCTTTGGAGAGCATTTCAATAAAACAGAAGTTCAAATGCCATGTAAGCCATAGAAAATCTTACACATGTACACCAGAAGACACGTGTAAGATGTCAATATGTTTTTCTGTATTTCTTATTTCTAATGTTCTGTAAGGTAGTCTTTTTCTTTTCTTTTCCTTTCTTTTTTTCTTTTTGTAGTTTTTGGCTGGGGCTGGGTTCGAACCTGCTACCTCCGGCATACGGTTGTCGGCGCCCTACACCTTTGAGTCACAGGCGCTGCCCCTGTACGGTAGTTTTTATACATAGAAAAGATTACTCTGTCTCCTTCGACCTAAAACATTTATATTCAAATGATATATTATAAAATAAAAAGAAAGCTCACTTTAAGTTTTCACATTTAGATTATGTATTTTATTTTTCTGTTTATAAGTCTAGCAGATTTTAATGTATACTTTTAAGTATTTGCAAGTTAAAATTTAAAAAACATTTTAAATCTCATTATTAAGTTTAATATATTAGATTTTTATGTACCTTAGTTGTCTGATGGATGAATAAATCTCAGATACTTGAGGAATTCATATTAATTTCATAAATTAATAACTTCAAATGTGATGAATCAAATTTTCTTAAATGTTCCAGGCTATTTACAAATTAATAAGAGTTCAATCTATGATCACCACTCTACATAAATTACACATTAACAGAAGAATCAAATGTTTATCTAACAATCTAATATGGTAAATTCTCTTATATATAATGAATATTTAAAATATCAAATATGTACAAATTTTTTGATGCAGAGAATAGTAAACTTGGCCTGTTTGTTTCGCTGCATGGTTTCTCTTCATAATGCTTATTCTTCTAAGGACAAAAAGGAACAATATCATAAATACTTTTGCAGATTATTTTTTCAACTGATTGAGATGCATTTGTATTTATAAATACTTTTGAGATTTATATTTTTGATACTTTTGGAGATTATTTTCTCAACTGACTTTAGCTAAGGAATGAGATCTGAAGCCTTGGCCATTTTAGGAGGACTTTCTTAACTACCTTCGCCGCCCAGCTGAGCCCTCTTTTACAGAAGACTTGCTGGTGTGGTCCAGATAGGACTGTCTCATGGCCTGTGTCCCCAAGGTCTGGTTTCATAGGACCCACGTCCCCCACTTCTCAGGGAAGTCAGCAGCCCCGCCTGTCACTGCATCACTTGGTTTACTCTGTTTATTTACTGTGTCCTTAAATTCTAAATTGTCATAGCTTTCCTATTCCACAGGACTACCACCCTTACACACGTTTCAATGATAGATCTGAGTCTATCTTTTTAGGGCTTTGTTTAACGTATTGGTAATTATGTAGACAAACTTGCTAATGAGAAAACCGTGTTTATAGTGGTTTTGTTTATGTATTGATAAGTCGGAAACAACCTAAACGATCATCAGGGGAGGACTGGATAAATAAAATAGGGCCTTTTCACGTGTGTGACTTCACTGCAGAAACTTAAATGATATGTATTTGTTAATAGGCCAAAGTTTGAGTAAGTCTAAAAACACAGTGTTAAATGAGAAAAAGCAAATTTCAGGAAGGTAAGTACAATATGCTACAATTTATGTAGCTAAAAATTCTGTCAGAAGTGTATTTCAAGATCTGGGATGACAGGCAGACTGTGCCTGTATCCAGAAACTTTGTCGTGAAAGCACAGACGGGCCCTGCGCAGTGGCTCACACGTAATCCTAGCACTTCGTTTTGTTTTTGTTTTATTTTTACATATACATGTGTTAATTGGGTTTCCACTTTTTGCATTTACAGAATTTAAAAGGCTTAAATTTATTTTTATTTATTTATTTTTTTTAAATCATAGCTGTGTACATTAGTAAAAGGCTTAAAATTTAATAACAAAACCAATGTTTAAGATAAGGACTAGAAACAAAAACCACATAAAGAATGAACGAAGATTAATCCTAGCACTTTGGAAGGATTGCTTGAGCTCAGGAGTTTGAGACCAGCCGGGACGAGAGTGAGACCCCAGCTTTTCCTAAAAATGGAAAAAATAGCCAATCTCTGTGGCGGGCGTCTGTAGTCCTGGCTACTCAGTACTCAGGAAGCTGAGTCAAGAGGATGGCTGGAGCCTGGGAGTTTGAGGTTGCTGTGCTATGACGCCATAGCACTCTACCCAGGGCAATACAGACAGGCTGTCTCAAAATAAATAAAAGATATCATTAAGTTTAACAGGTATCTACAAATGAGAAAGCTCAGGTCTAAGCATTAAGGCTAAATCAGAGCTGCCAAAATTGTCCCCTTACTGGGTCCTTATAAAATTATTTATCAAACTTCATTAAAAGAGCCTTTCCTGGGAAGAGCAACTTTACCCGGGGAGTGACTGTCACTGTTTAAACTTGCCTTTGTTTGTTTCCTTTTTACGGTCTTGCTGGGTGCCCTTTATATGTGGATCACTGACTTAGAACTTTTACATGATGTTTTAAAGACTACTTTACCTTTTAATTTTTATTTTATTGCATTATAATTTTGTGACTTTTTTCCTTTCTAGGGAGATATAATAAATTCTGTGCTTGGATCCAAGTCAAACCAGCCAGGATGATCCCTCATTCCTAATGTCTTTTTAGTTGTTGTGTAAAGAGAAAGGAACAGTGTTTAATATCCAATAGTCTATATTGTATAACTTCCACTTAATTTGGTATAAACTTAACACATTTTTATTTTAGAGATCTTGATTAGTTTGTGATTGAAGCTAAAAGTTATTCTAATTAAGAGTGAGTTTTGTTAGAATTTTAAAAATTTTTCTGAAGCTATTCCCACTGTTTGGTCATATGCCAAGTCCATATAAGCACATATATGCAGCTATAAAATGTTCAAATAGGCTAGAAAATTATTATTCCTTTAGAAGGAAAACTTAGAAACTATTAAACTGAAATCTGCATAAGACAATTCCATTGACTTTTAAAACTTCTGCTTTTCAAGCTGTTTTCCAGGGTTTGTAATTATGCCTTTTGTTAGCATGATGAGAACAGGGAATTTTCATACCCAACTTTGAATCAGAATTTCATCCTACATCTGAGCACTGACCAGGCAAAAGACACGGCAGCGAATACCAGAAACGTATTTCTGGCCAGTGGGCATCACATTCCCAACTCAAAGAGAAAAGTTACTCTGGGACACATCAGGGGCACTCCTCCCACCCCACATGCCCAGAATCTGCTCTGGATTTTAAGCCCAAATGAAGTGGACACGGAGAGGAAACAGGTGCCTGATTCCTAGGCCCTGTCAGGATGTTATTTTATGAAAGGTTCTGAGTAAAGCTGTGAGATGGAGGCGAGGCTGTGGGACGCGGACTGCTGACCGCCGGCCCATGTGGCTCACCTTCCTGCCTGCCTGAGTCTTGCTCACTGAGACTGCAGGTCGCTGCCGCCTGGTCCTTAGAGCACTGAGTGGGGGGCGATGAAGGGGAGGATGGGCTGGGACGATGACAGGCACCAGACTCTCTGGGGAAACACGCGTACATTACAATCCGAGAATGCATAATAATGGAAACCACCTTTCACTACTGCTTCACAATCTCCCATTTCTTCGGAGCCCCCCTTTAAAGAAAAGCAAGGCAAGTTTTAGGTGGATTTGGAGCTTACGTCAGGTTACAGGATGATTTACTTTCTAGGGGTATAAGTCACTGTCATTATCTCTGTCTTTGTCTTTCTGAAAGATTGGACTTCCCATAATTTGTGTAAGAAAATAAAAACCTGACTTAAGTGAAAAACCTGTGTTCCTTTTTTATTTATTATTTTTATTTATTTATTTATTTCTGCAGAGATAGGGTCTCACAATACTGGTCAGGCTGGTCTTGAACTCCTCGCCTCAATCAGTCCTCCCACTTCAGCCTCCGAAAATGCTAGGCATGAGCCGCCGTGCCCTATTATGTATTTTTGATCTTTAAACATTTTTCACATATTGAGGTAGCTCCTGTGGCTCAGTGAGTAGGGCGCGGGCACCATACACTGAGGGTGGCCGGTTCGAATCTGGCCCCGACAAAACTGCAACAACAACAACAACAACAAAAAATAGCCAGGCGTTGTGGCAGACACGTGTAGGCCCAGCTACTCAGGAGGCTGAGGCAAGAGAACCGCCTAAGCCCAGGAGTCGGAAGTTGCTGTCAGCTGTGACACCACAGCACTCTGCCGAGGGCGACAGAGTGAGACTCTGTCTCTGGAAACAAAATTTTTTTTCACATATTTTCCTCTCACATTTGTCAAACCTACATGAGAAAGAAAACTATTCTTGGATCTTGGGCAACAGGCCCGACAGTGCTGAGCCCCCCATTCTGCTCTCCCCTCCCAGTCCGCAGTCCTCATGAGCCTCACCTAGTTTTAAATTTACATCACATTTTCACCCAAAGATCTTTTACCAGGGAACTTCGGAAGGAATCGATGTGCTTGCTTTACAGACGGGCTTTCAGTCCTTATTAGCAAATTCTATTTGCTGCTGTTTTTAACAAATTAAGATTTTGTTGAGCCATTAGCCATGTGATGTTACCTTTGACAATGCACACACCCCATGGTGCTGGTCAGGGACTCTGCGGACTCGAGGCTCCTGTTCTGTGTCAGGTACTCGTGACTTCATTTGGTGATTTTCTACAGGTGTCATGCATATAGGACTGATTACTGTCACCCGAGGTAAGAAAGGAAGGTGTATTCACTACTGGATAATTGTATATCGTAGGATCCACCAAAAGATTCACCTCTGTGTCATTACTTAAAATTGCAAGTGAAAAGGGAGCACATTTGTCTCAATGGGAGACTCAAAAACAAAACACTGGATTGTCCTGTCAATATGTTTAGTTATCGACATGTTGGTAAGAATGCCAGTTGGGCGCAGGGCACACAAAGTTGTAACTTTGACTTGAAATGAAAATCATATAACCAAAACATACATGTCCCTTTAGTATTGTGCAAAACAGAAGTTCTTTGCAGTTTGCAAACATTTTCATGTTCGTTATCCCAGTGCTTCCTCACAGTGACCCCGAGATTGCTGGGGTTACGCAGCTGAAATATTGTCATAATATTTTCCAGACCATATAGTGAAGGCTGGGAGAGGCAATGTGACACCCCAAAGACCATACAGCTGGTGGCGGGTCAGCCTGAAGCTTTCCAGGGGGGTCCAACTTGTTTTCTTCTCTGCTGCGCATTGGAAGAAGAGCTGTCTCGGGCCACTCAGTAAACACACAAACACTCATGAAAGCCGATGAGCAAAACACAAGGTCTGTGCAGACTTTTCATCTGGCTCACAGGTGAGCAAAACGGTCCTGAAACAACCATCCTGCAGACCTCGGGCCACGGACTGGACGCCCTGCACATTTAAGGAGTGTTTATACACATCCCAGTATCGTGCGGTGATGCTTAGTGCCCTGTAAAGCCGTTAGCATGTGTCGTTTTCCATAATTAAGCCTTTCTCCTAAGTGACAGTGCCCGTGAACTTGGTGTTTCTTGGTGTTCTCCTGGGGCCTTGCCCTGTGTGTCCTTTCTGTGAGGAGTACCTTCCTCCCTCGTCAGTGTGTTAACTCTTGCCCAGTTCATCCTCACCTTCCCAGAAGACCCTCCCTGAGCTCCCCGAGTCCTCCCAACCAGCCACACTGAACTTGGCCCTCAGTGTTCTTGAGCCTTCATGAGTTCCCTGATGGCACTCTTTCAGATCACAGAGATTTAGGTTTTCGTTACCTCTCCTCTCAGATTGGCAGCTCTGTGCTCATTAGTTTAAGAAGACACACAAAGTGATAATAAATCAGTGACTTTTGTTTTATAAAAGCACAAGACTTAGGAAAGACATTCAGGACACAGACCGTGCATCTTGAACATAAAGTGTGAAGTTTCGCGGGTGTGGGGGGACGAGGAGGAGATGGGGCTCAGGGCCCCCAGCGCAGAGCAGACCCCTGTTCTGATTCTAGGATGCATTTTCTGGGAACTAAGACTTGAAAAAGAACTCAGCTTTGAAAACCATCCCCATCCAATGAGTGCCGAGTGGCAGTGGCGAAGAACCACTAGGACTGCAGAGTCCAGGCAACCAAGGGGATCCCAACTCTGATGACAGAAGGGCCTTGGCACAGAGTGAGACGCTGCAGTGACATCAAGGGAGTGACAAAGTCACCAGCTTGTTCTGTGCGTTGTTTATTTCCACCCGCTGAGCGGGAGGGAGCTGTGTGGGCAGGACCCAGCAGAGTCCTGGAGACGGCATGTCCCCATCAGATGGCGGAGTCCTGGAGACTCGCATCTGTCGCACTGGGCACTCAGCACCCGCTCCCCTGGCCCGGGGCCCCCAGGGCAGGGACAGTGTGCCTGAGGTTCTCAGCAACTAAACAGAGTGGTGATGTGACAAACGCGTTTGAATAAATGATCAAATTAACGGGAAATGACTTCATCCTTGTCCCCTGAAGGGGAGTCCACTGACATGGTCCACTATTATAAATTTAATTTCCCCAGCATCTTAAAAAATATCTCAATTTTTTATCGAGGGTAAAACATTGTGCCCATGGAAAACATACAGAACATTGAATTAGTCTGGAAAGTTAACACACATACCCGTAGCTTCCTTTGTCCTAAATCAATGTAAAAATCAATGTTTCTTCTGGAGACAAAAGTAAAAAAACTAATCTACAACCCCTTTCTTTTGGTGAGTGTTGCTGCTACTTCGTGAGACTGGTTCCCACCGGCCATTTGGGGACAGTGTGTCTCCAAGGTGAAGCACTGGCCTGATGCCTCGTACACAGCAGGCGCTCAACAGCTGCAGTGCTCCCTCTGATTGCCCCAGAGCCACGCGCACATGCCCAGCCGAAGCCTCCTTGTCCTTCGTGCTGGACTGGGTCCCCGCCAGGCTGACTCCTCCTGCTGACCGTGCTCATGACTCCGTTTTTCCCTTACACGATATCTAGGCTTTGTGTCTTGTTTGTTCAGGATTTTGTACAACATTCAAATCCACCCTCGACGCCATAGAACATTTACTGGCCTATTAACCTTCATTTTCTTAGGTTAACATACCATTTGTTGATAAAACTAAAAGGCCGACGGTTTACAGGAACCTAATTCCTGGGTTAAACAGAAAGTGCAACACGTCCATCAAGTTGGAACACAAACAAGGTTATTATGAATCTTATGAAAATGAGCACTGCTTTCTTAGATGGACGAGACATTTATGTAGCATGCAGAGTGAGTCATGAACAATGTGCTTTCGCCACCTCTGTATTTTCTTTGACTCAGTCAGCTATTAAGAGATGATGTCATCATGCTACCAGGAGGGACAAAGGGCCCAGGACATTTGAGGGTTTTCCATCAGAACTCACTGATCATACTTGTATTGAATGTTCTAAATTAATAACATATTTCATTTATTTGTTGAGTCTTTACTTCTAAAAACTCAAGTGACAATCGTAACACAGACTGCTTTACACAGCAGCATTGTTTTTTTTTTTTTTTTTTTTGAGACAGAGCCTCAAGCTGTCACCCTGGATAGAGTGCTGTGCCATCACAGCTCACAGCAACCTCCAATTCCTGGGCTCAAGCGAGTCTCCTGCCTCCCCCTCCCAAGTAGCTGGGACTACAGGCGCCCGCCACAATGCCCGGCCATTTTTTGGTTGCAGCCGTCGTTGTTGTTTGGTGGGCCCAGGCTGGATTCAAACCCGCCAGCTCAGGTGTACAGGGCTGGCGCCTTAGCCGGTTGAGCCACAGTCACTGAGCCAACAGCATTGTTTTCTAAGATAAATTTTAAAAACATTTCACTTGCTAATTTTATTTTAAGTATATCTGTTTTGCATGTCTTCTCAGCTTTCCTGAGGTATAGTTGACAAATAAAATTCAGATGTATAACAGGATGATTTTACATATGCACATTGTGAAATGGTTATGAGGAGGTGGGCTTTGGGGGGAGCTTAAGCCCCAGAGTTGGAGGTTGCTGTGAGCTGTGAATAGCACTCTACTGAGGGTGACACTCTGTCTCAAAAAAAAAAAAAAAAGGATGATGTGCTCCATTGAGGGTGTGAGCAACACAGCAGCTCGTCAGAACAGGGCAAGATTCGTCTCCATTTTGATGGTTCTCTCTGGCTGGACCTCGAGGTGTGCAGAGAGAGTGATGTCTGGGGACCTGGAGGGACAGCCTTAGTTCCGGCTTGTTTAGAGTGTCTCCCGTAGGAAATGGCACCCCCCCAAACGTGCAGGTGACACAATCAGACAATTAAAGCAAGACTTGAATCTCGAGTTCAGAAGAATTCTTAAGCCATTCGATTCAACCCTCTCATTTTACACATGGGGGAATAAAGCCCCGAATTGGAGCCTCTGCCCCCAGGGCTGTCATCGCTGTCAGCAGTGTTTTCCCCTCAGGTTCCCCTCCCTTTGGTCCCAGGCTGAACCCAAGGCTTCCTGGGCTGTCATCTTCGTCCCAATGAGGCACTAAGAGCTGACTGACGAGGGGACGATTTTGAGCCTACAGGGATCAAGTCACGGTGACAGCAGCATTCACACAGAGTCCCTCTGACATCGAGGGGAGGGTTGCCCCTTGGCTGAATATGCCTCTCTTGAGTTGTGCAGGAGCCTGGCCCACGGCCACCAACCTTTTCTGCAGCATTGTGTTAAAACTGGCGTTTGTCAAGATAAGCTGTATGACCGTCACAGATGAGAAGTTTGGCAGTGCGAGGCTGGCTATTTGCTGCCTGGGCATGGTGAAGCAGATGTTCCTCTGGAGGTGATAAAAGGCATGGTTTTCATTCATCAAAAGACAGAGTGTTTTTTTCTGGTGACCAAACCATCCCTGCTTCTTCGGCCCCTTTGTCAGCAAATGCCTCCATAACCTCCTTGCTGTGCAAGCCGGAAATTTTGGTGCCATTTTCGATGGCTCTCTGTCCGAAACCTCCGGTTCACAGTCAGTACCAAACCTTCCTGTCTTTGGAACCCCCATTTGCCCTAAAGGACTAAAGTTTGGGCCACCATCATGTCTACCTAAATCACTTTCCCTGTTTCTCCTGCCTCAAGTCTTGTCTCCTTAATTCATTCTTTATCTACAGCCGAAGAGATGGAAAAAACAAGATTCTTTCAACAATTTGTCACTTTGCAGAGCCAGAGAATATACATAATTTGTCTTCCAGCTTCTCTACAGAGGAACAGCCCTTTCACAAGAAGTACGGGTGATATAATCTTTGCCACAGACTACAGTGATTTTTTTTTTTTTTCCAACCAGGGATCACAGATAAAGATTCCATAGAATCAGCTAAACCATTATTTGTTCAACTTGCTAAAAAGTGAGTCTGCACTTCTTGAAGATCTCAAATGCCCATTCTCAGTTTAGAAAAGAGCTTGTCATTTCAGAGGTTTTATCAAAAGAGAAGTTTCACTATTTAATTATTTGGGATTATGGACTCAGCTTTCTACATCGCAGAGATGTGTGCTGAGAAAGGTAAACCTGAGCTATATGAAGGATTCCAAGGAGGACTCAGTCGGAGAAGGTCTGAACTCTGGGAGAAGTCGGCTTTCTGGTCCACACTGGTGGGACACAGTGGCCACCAGCACTGACTGTGAACACACGTTACCTCACTGTCCATGACACAGTCATGGTCATCAGCATGATTTTACAAAGGATGCTTAAACAACTTTCTGCAGATTCTAGATCTGGTAAGTGGGAAGCCGGGATTCACACCCAGAATACAAGGAGCTGAATTCATAGGGGCGATTTCTCATTGTTTTGACATAGATGGTGCTTTTAATACTCACCAAACTCTTTTGAGATAGATTTTCCCATTCTAGAGATTTGGTTATTCAGGTTCAAAGAATTTAAAACTTGCCCCATGTGACTAAGTGAGCGGCAAGGCTGAGGGTGAAACTCGTGGGCGGCTCCTCCCAAAGTCTGTGAGTCCCCCGTGCGCCTTCCCAGACAGGTGCTCACAGACGTGGCACTGCTAAGTGACGGCGCTCGACAGTGACCGAAAAACTGGCAGTAATCATAAAACCATATTCCAAAACTCGACCACGTGACCTGCGTACTTAGCAAATACTGTTAAAATGAGGTTCCAACCAATAAAATGTCAGGGATGTTAGTATAAATTGGACAAGAGGGTGAAGGTAACGCTACAGCGGCGATAGCCACACAGCAGGTCGTCCTTCAGTCCTCAGCACGATGAGGGGCCCTGTCCTCACTCTGTTTCTGTTCTCTGTCCTGTTTGCCATCTCAGAAGTGAGGAGCCAGGACTCGGTGAGGCTGTGCGGGCCGGAGTACAGAAGGATGTTCATTTACATCTGTGCCAGCTCCAGGTGGAGGAGGCACGCGGAGGGGAGCCCTCGAGGCCAGCCAGGTAACACCAACTCCTGCATTTCCTTCCACACATCTTGTTTAGTTTCTTTCAAGCTGTTTTTCACAATTACTTTAACAACTTTTTGTTTAAGAGCCGTGCCAATTTATGGGGTTAACTGACAAAATATACTGAGGGTGGCTTGGAAAGAGGTGACCGTGCTATCTACTCTCCAGAAATAAGGACCTCTGTCCCGAGTCTTCCTGTGACTGTGAACGGACCTCCGTGGGCTCTGGCCGGAGCAGGTGCCCAGGGGGACAGGGAGAGAGGAGACGCATTTGCAGGGGCCTGTTGGGAGTCTTTTACACAGATAAGGACAGACTATAGCAAGGTGGAAAGCTGCCAGCTGTCAGCTCAGAATGAGGGGAAGAGTCTACCTTTACTGAGCACTTGCTAAGTGCCAGGAGTGTCCCAGGCCACACTTGGGTCAGCTCTCCGATAAGGCCACTGTCAATGCACACAGTTACATTTCAGGACTCACACGGGCTGTTTTCCTTTATAGCACATAACAGTTAACTCGGGAAGCTGCCGGCCTTTGGGTACAGGAAGGGACGTCAGGTCCTGACCTGACACTGGGCTCACTCAGACTCTGCACCATGAGGAGGGTGGAGATAACCGAGCTCTCCCCCAAATGTCTGACTTCCTGAAACTAGGCCAACATTAAAAAGAAAACCATGGCAGATTCCTTGTTGCTGTAGAAACTCAGCTCGTCCCCGGGGGAGGACCTGCCCTCTCCTCAGGCCTCTCACTGGCTCTGTTCTTTTCTCTCCCGCGCAGCCCAGAGAGGAAACTTCTTCCAGCTCCCAGAGATACATGAGGTTTCCGAGGAAAACACAGCACGAAACCTTCTCAGGGCACCTGCCTCAGGGGAGGACCAGCCACAGGGCGGACAGACAGCCATGGCACGCGTCTGGGAGGCGAGGAAGCGGTCAGCGATGTCCAGCCAGGCCCTGCAGGCCCTGTGCTGCTCCCGCGGCTGTTCCCTGGCAGAGCTGAGCGCTCTGTGTTAAGGGACAGCGCCCCTGGGGACAGGCCTCTGCAGTGTCCCATCACAGCTCAGCGTCATGGCTCAGCGTCACAGCTCACCACCAGCCTGAGCCTGACAGAGTGTCATTCGAGTGAGGTTGGAGGGGGGGGGCGGCCCTTCTCTAGATGGTGTGATGAATACGTAAAACCTGTTCCCTCCCTTTGCCAAGGTGAATGCTCTGCTGTTGTTGTTTTTTTTTCAAATTCTAACTAATGCTTTGAAATTTCAAATGCTGTGCAAAATTATAATAAAAATGCTCTAAACTAAGCTCACTGTGATTTTTTCCTTTAAAAAAAAGTATAAATAACTTTTAAACAGTGAATAGAAAATGCTGCTGGAGAAAAACCTAAAAAAATACATAAAAAAAGAAAATAAAACTCAGTTGTTATTTCATCATTCAGAAATGACCGTTCCTAACTTTTGGAGTACTGTGTATTATTACTGAAAATTTGAACATTTGCAAGAATGGAAAATCTTCCTATGAAAAGCAGGAAATCCAGGAACCATTCAGGAGGTTTTCTGTCTGTCCAAAACCATCCTGAATTAAATAGAGATATAAAACACTGGGGGAAATATTTTACTTAGATGACAGCCTAAAAAGCTAATGTTGTTAATGTAAAAAGGCTTTGAAAATTGATCAGAAGACTAAATAAAAAATGTGCAAAGTATATGGACAGACTAATTTATGCAGGAGACACGTGAGTAAGTAGCCAATAAACATAAAAGCTGATGACTCTGCAGTTGAGCTAATGCAGATAAACTAAGTGACACTGAATATTTCGCCTGTAAGAATTACAAATTTTGCAAGAGTAATGACATCATGGACAGCTGAAGATATAGAGAAATAGGGACTTCCAGATGTGTCTGGTAGGAATCTGAATTAATGCAGACTTTTAAGATAGGATCTTTTGATATGTATTTAAATTTAAAATACCCAGGCTGGGTGTGGTGACTCATGCTTGCAATCCTAGCATTTTGGGAGGCCAAGGAGGGAGGATGTCTGCTTGAGGCCAGGAGTTCAAGACCAGCCTAGGCAACATAATGAGACCTTGTTTCTATCAAAAAAAAAAAAAAAAGACCAGGCATGGTGGCCGACATCTGTAGTCCCAGCTACTCAAGAGGCTGAGGAAGGAGAATCACTGGAGCCCAGGAGTTCAAAGTTACAGAGAAGTATGATGGCACCCCTACACTCCAGCCTGGGTCACAGATCAAACCTGTCTCTAAAGAAATAAAAATAAAAATAAGTAAAATACACATACTAAGGCTCGGCGCCTGTGGCTCAACGAGCTAAGGCGCCAGCCACGTACACCTGAGCTGGCGGGTTCGAATCCAGCCCCCAGGCCTGCCAAACAACAATGACGGCTGCAACCAAAAAATGGCCGGGCGTTGTGGCGGGCGCCTGTAGTACCAGCTACTCGGGAGGCGGAGGCAGGAGACTCGCTTGAGCCCAGGAATTGGAGGTTGCTGTGAGCTGCAATGCCACGGCACTCTATCCAGGGTGACAGCTTGAGGCTCTGTCTCAAAAAAAAAAAAAAA
>CAUYON010084023.1:0-12023 GCA_963573935.1 Arctocebus calabarensis | reverse complement strand
TTTCATATAGTAAACGAGAAAATATCATGAATGGTATGTCAATCAGGTTGATAAAATATCTCAGATTGCATGTGAAGTCCCCACACTGTACCCCATGGTTGAACTAATGTACACAACTATGATTCAATAAAAAAAAAAAATTATGGTATACCATGGAATATTATGCAGCCATAAAAAGATGGAGACTTTACCTCTTTTATGTTTACAAGGATGGAGCAGGAATATACTCTTCTTAGTAAAGTATCTCAAGAATGGAAGAAAAGGTATCCAATGTACTTAGTACTATTATGAAACCAACCAATATGTATAATCACCCATACTTTTATATGAAAGAGAAAATACAACAATAGTCCAGAATAAAGGAGGGAAGAGTAGGGTGAGGGGAGGGGAGAGGCTGGGTGGGACCTCACCTATTGTGCATAATGCAAGAGTACAGATCAAATCTATTAAGTGTAAATGTCTTAACACAACAATTAAGTGGGGTGAAGGCTATGTTAATGTTTAATGTCAGCATTCAAAATTATATATAAAATCAGCACATTGTACCAAATAAATGCATTAATTTACAGTTATGATCTAACAATAAAAAATAAAATAAAATTTCAAAAAGGATCAAAATAAGTAATTACAAAAGATATAAAGTCACCATGATTTTTATAGTTGAATAGTGTTCCTTGGCATACATATACCACAGTTAATTAATCCATTCATGGGTTGATGAGCCCTGGGTTGCTTCCATGTCTTGGCGACTGTAAATTGAGCTGCAATAAATATTCTAATGCAAATGTCCTTGTGATAAAATGATTGATTTTCTTCTAGGTAGATTCCTAGTAATGTAATTATGGAATCAAATGGAATGTCTACATTTAGTTCTTTGAAGATTCTTCATACTGCTTGCCATAAAAGCTGTATGCAATCCCACCAACAAGGTAAAATTGTTTCCTTCTCTCCACATCCATGCCAACATTTGCAGCTTTGAAATTTTGTGATGTGGGCTATTCTCACTGGGGTTAGGTGATATCCCAGGGTGGTTTTGATTTGTATTTCTCTGATGATTAGGGACAATGAGCATTTTTTTCTTGTGTTTATTGGCCATTCGCCTGTCTTCTTCAAAAAAGGTTCTGTTCGTGTCTCTTGCCCAATGATAGATGAGATTGTTTGCTCCTTTTTTAATTTGTTTTATTTTAATTCTTTGTAGATTCTAGTTATCAGTCCTTTGTCAATTTGTAACATGCAAATACCTTTTCCCATTCTGAAGGTGTTCTGTTTGCTTTGACTGTTGTGTCCTTAGTTGTGCAGAAACTTTTTAGCTTAATTAAGTCCCATTTATTTACTTTTTGTTGATGTGGCCATTGCTGATGCCATCTTCTTCATAAAATCTTTTCCCGGCCTTATATTGTCTAGAGTGTTTCCCATGGTCTCCTCTAGAATTTTTGTTATCTCATGTCTTAGATTTAAATATTTTATCCATCATGAGTCAATTTTTGTCAGTGGTAAGAGGTGTGGATCCAGTTTTAGTCTTTTACATGTGGTTAACCAGTTCACCCAGCACCATTTATTGAATAGGGATACTTTTCCCCAGTGCATACTTTTGTTTGGTTTATCAAAGATCAGATGAACTTCCCCAGTGCATACTTTTGTTTGGTTTATCAAAGATCAGATGAACTTCACCACAGTAAAAATAGGTTTCCTCTTGCCTTTCTAGCCTCCTTTCTTATCAACTCTACCCTCATCCATAGGTCATCACTGTTGACTTTTTCTCACTTTAGTTTACATATTCTAGAATTTTATATAATTGAAATCATGCAGTGTATGCCCATTTTTGTCTAGTTTCTTTTATTTAGCATTTTTTTGAGAATCATTCATGTCATTGCATGTATTAATGGTTTGCTCCTTCATGTTAGTTGAGTAGTATTGGATGAATATGCCACAATTTATTTATTCACTCACCTATGGATGGACATTTTGCTTGTTTGCAATTTTGGGTTATTAAAAGTAAAATCTGCTGGGCGGCGCCTGTGGCTCAGTGAGTAGGGCACCGGCCCCATATACCAAGAGGGGTGGGTTCAAACCTGGCCCCAGCCAAACTGCAACAAAAAGTAGCTAGGCATTGTGGCAAGCACCTGTAGTCACAGCTACTTGGGAGACTGAGCAAGAGAATTGCCTAAGCCCAAGAGCTGGAGGTTGCTGTGACCTGTGACACCACAGCACTCTATTGAGGGCAACAAAGTGACACTCTGTCTCTAAATAAATAAATAAATAAATAAATAAATAAATAAATAAATGCTGCTATTAGCATTTGCATACGGTATTTGTGTGGGTATATGTTTTCATTTATAGTGGGTAAATACCCAGGAATAAAATGTGGCTGGTAGGTGTACATTTAACTTCATAAGAAATAAAGAAACTGTTTTCCAAAGTGGCTATACCATTTTCTTTTTTTTTAACATGTATTGGCTATACCATTTTCTAATCCCATCAGCAATGTATAACAGTTTCAGTTGCTCAACATCCTCTCTAAAACTTTGTAGGGCCAATATTTTCCTTTTCTTCTAGTTACTGCTTTTTTTTTTTTTTTTTTTTGAAGAGTAATGTTTTCTGTGTGGCATAATGGAGATTGGAGACTCACTGGGGGAAGGGAAGAGGTGATGCCAAAAACATACTTATGGGGTACAATGTATACTACTCAAGTGATGGATTCACCAACAACCCAGACTTTGCCACTATACAACATATACATGTAATTCAATTCAACCCATATCCCCTAAATCTATTAAAATTAAAAAGAGAAACAAAGAAAAAAAGTTAGTGATTTACGTGTTGTATTTAAGAAATATTTTCCAATTCAAGATCATTAATACTTTCTTCTGTGTCTTCTAACAGAAATTTTATAGTTTGGTTTACATTTAAGTCTATGATCCATTTTGAGTAATTTTTGTACATGGTTTGAGGTAAGGGTTAATGTTCATTTTTTTGCATATGGACATCTAATTTTCCAGAATCATTTTTTGGAAAAAGTATTCTTTCCTTATTGAATAGACTCAACTTTTTTGTTAAAGATCAATTGGAGAAGACAATATGGCTTACCAGAGATGCCAGCTGGCAGATCATCATAGAAAGAAGACAAAGTTTTAGATGTAAAAGAAAAAATAAACAAACAAACAAATAAACATAGATCAGGTGTAATTCTGAGGGAAAAGTGCCAGAACCTACAAGGGATTTCATGAAAAGAAACTGTGGAGCAAAACAAGAAGGAGCAAGATTATCAGCTGAAGTCAATGCCTGAGAGGCTTGGAATCTAGCAAAAAGTCTAGGTGCAGCTGTTTGGTTATCCCTTCCTCACATCACTGGCAGTCGGCAGGGTCCTGAGCTGCTGGGGAGCCCTTCTACTTTCTTTTTTTAATTATTTTTTATTAAATCATATCTTCGTACATTGATGCATTTATGCAGTTCAGTGTACTGCTTTGATATACAATATGAAATGCTTACATTGAACTAAGTAACACATCCATCACAATTATACTCATTTCTTAATAGTTTTGAAATAAATGATGCATCATGCACATTAGGTGAGGTCCCCACAAATACTCTCTCTCCCTCCTCCCATATCTCTCCTCCCCCCTTCCTCCCCTCTCTTTCCTCTTCCTTTCTACTTTCTGGACTATAGTTATATTTCGCCATTCATATGAATGTGTAGGTGATTATATATTTATTTCATAGTGGTATTGAGTACATTGGATACATTTTTCCCCATTCTTGAGATACTTTACTAAGAAGAATATATTCCAGCTCCATCCAGGTAAACATAAAAGGTGTGAAGTCTCCATCCTTCTTGTATGACTGCATAGTATTCCATGGTGTACATATACCACAATTTGTTAATTCATTTGTGGGGCAATGGGCACTTGGGCTTCTTCCATGTCTTAGCAATTATGAAATGGGCTACAATAAACATTCTGGTGCAAATATCTTTTTTATAAAGTGATTTTTGGTCTTCTGGATATATACCTAGTAGAGGAATTATAGAATCAAATGGCAGGTCTATTTTTAGGTCCCTAAGTGATCACCAAACATCTTTCCAAAAGGAATGTATGAGTTTGCATTCCCACCAGCAGTGCAGAAGTGTTCCCTTTTCTCCACATCCACTCCAACATCTATGGTTTTGGGATTTTGTGATGTGGGCTAATCTTACTGGAGTTAGATGATATCTCAAAGTGGTTTTTATTTGCATTTATCTAATAATTAAGGATGATGAACATTTTTCATGTGTCTGTGGCCGTGTGCCTGTCTTTTTCAGAGAAGTTTCTGTTCAAGTCCCTTGCCCACACTGAGATGGGATCACTTGTTCTTCTCTTGTGAATACATTTGAATTCTCTGTGGACTCTTATTAATAAACCTTTTTCAAAGACATAATCTACAAATATTTTCTACCATACTGAAGGTTGTCTGTTTGCTTTACTTACTGTGCTCTTGGCTATGCAAAAGCTTTTTAGTTTGATCAGATCTCAGTAATGTATTTTTGGTGTTCCTTCAATTGCTGGGGGGGGGGGTCCTCCTCATAAAATATTCTCCCAGGCAAATTTCTTCAAGTGTTTTCCCTGCATTCTCTTCTAGTATTTTTATAGTTTCATGTCTTAGGATTGAATCTTTTATCCAATGATAATCAATTTTTGTTAATGGTGAAAGGTCCAATTTCAGTCTTTTACAGGTTGCCAGCCAGTTCACCCAGCACCATTGTGAAATAGGGAGTCTTTTTGAAGATGAAATGATGGTAAGTAGCTGGGTTCATGCCCTGGTTCTCTATTCAGTTCCATATATCTGCCTCTCTGTTTTTGTGCCAGTACCATGCTGTTCTGATCACTATAGGTTTATAGTATAGCCTGAAGTTTGGAAATGTGATACCTCCTGATTTGTTCTTATTTCTGAGTAATGTATTTGCTATTTGAGGTTTTTTCTAATTCCATATAAAACAAAATACTATTTTTTCAAGTTCTTTAAAGTATGGCAATGGTGCTTTAATAGGGATTGCATTAAATCCGTAGATTTCTCTGAGTAGTATGGACATTTTAAAAATGTTGATTCTTCCCAGTCATGAGCATGGTATGTTTTCCATTTGTTAACATCTTCAGCTATTACTTTTCTCAGAGTTTCATTGTTCTCTCCATAGAGATATTTCACATCCTTTGTTAGGTAAATTCCCAGATATTTCATCTTCTTTGGCCCTAATGTAAAAGGAATAGAGTCCTTGACTATATTTTCAGCTTGACTATTATTGGCATATATAAAAGCTACTGATTTGTAAGTATTGATTTTGTATTTTGAGACACTGCTATATTCCTTGATCACTTCTAAGAGTTTTGGTGTTGAGTTCCTGGGATTGTCCAGGTATAGGATCATATCATTAGTGAAGAGTGAGAGTTTGATCTTGTCCGACCCTGTATGGATATGCTTGATCACCCAAGCATATTGCCCAATTGCTATGGCTAAAACTTCCATTACTATATTGAGTAGCAGTGGAGACAGTGGGCATCCTTGCCTTGTTCCTGATCTGAGTGGAAATGTTTTCGATTTTACACCATTCAATATGATATTGGCTGTGGGTTTACTGTAAATGGCCAATATTAGTTTAATAAATGTCCCTTCTGTGCCTATTTTCTTAAGTGTTCTGATCATGAAAAGATGCTGGATATTATTATGCTTTTCCACTTCAACTGAGAGAATCATATGGTCTTAATTTTACTTTATTGATGTGATTTATTATATTTATAGATTTGCATATGTTGAACCAACCCTGTAACCCTGGAATAAATTTTTTTGATGTATTGTTGAATTCTGTTTACTAAGATCTTATTGAATATTTTTGCATCGATATTCATTAATGAGATTGGTCTTTCTTTGTTGGATCCTTTCCTGGTTTGGGGATAAAGGTGATAGTTGCTTCCTAGAATGTGTTGAGAAGTATTCCCTCTTTTGCTATGTTTTGGAAAATGTTATGTCATATAGGTACCTGTTCCTCTTTAAAGGTTTGGTCAAAGCCTGATGTGAAGCCATCTGGTCCTGGACTTTTCTTTTGCAGGAGATTTAGTATAGTTGATGCTATTTCAGTGCTTGATATAAGTATACTCAAAATTTCTAAATCTTTCTGGCAGAGTCTAGGAAGGTAGCATGCTTCCAGGTATTGGTCCATTTCCTTTAGATTTTCCTATTTCTAAAAATAGAGTTTTTTTGTAGTAATCATAGAGGATTTTTTGAATTTATGAGGTGTCTGTTGTTTTTTCTCCTTTATTGTTTCTGATTGATGATATTAGAGATTTTACTTTTCTGATTCTGATTAGACTATGCAAAGGTTAATCAATTTTGTTAGTCTTTTCAAAAACCAACTTTTTGATTCATTGATCTTCTGAATGATTCTTTTGTTTTTTTATTTCATTTAATTCTGCTCTAATTTGGTTATTTCTTTTCTTCTGCTGGGTTTGGGGTTGGAATGTTCTTCCTTTTCAAATTGCTTGAGATGACCCATTAAGTTGTTAACTTACTCTCTTTCTGTTGTCTTGATGAAGGCTTCCAATACTATAAATTTCCTTCTCAGGATTGACTTTGCAGTATCCCATAGGTTTTGATAATTTGTGTCTTCACTGTCATTTTGTTCTAAAAATTTGGTGATTTCCTTTTTAATCTTGTCTTTGACCCAGCTATCATTCAGCATAAGGTTGTTTAGTTTCTATGGCTTAGTTTGAGTATGAAGATTCCTATTGATGTTGAGTTGAACTTTTATTCTGTGATGGTCCGAGAAAATACAAGGAATAATTTCTATTGTTTTAAATTTGCTGAGGTTAGACTTGTGTCCTAAGATATGATCTATTTTGGAGGATGTTCCATAGGCTGATGAAAAGAATGCATATTCAGTTTTTTTTAGGATGAAATGTTCTGTAGTAGTCTGTTAATTCCATGCATTCTAGAGTCAAGTTTAAGTCCATATTTCTTCATTTAGTTTCTTCTTGGAGGATCTATCCAGCACTGCCAAAGAGGTATTAAAATCTCCAACTATTATAGTATTGGAAGATATCAAATTGTTCATATCTGTTAGGGTTTGCTTTATAAATTGAGGAGCATTCTGGTAGGTTCATAAATGTTAAATATCAAAATCTCTTCATGTTAAGTGTTTCCCTTGACAAATAAGTAGTCTCTATCCTATTTTTCCTTATCTTCATTGGTTTAAAACCTATTGCATCTGCAAATAAAATTGCAACTCCTGCTTTTTTCTGATTTCTGTTTGCCTGTATTACAGATGAGTATTCCTTCACCTTGAATCTTTTTTATCTTTTAAGATAGGATGAGACTCTTGTATGTAACAGATATCTGGCCTCAGTTTTTGTATCCAGTCAGCTAATCTGTGCCTCTTTAGGCACAATTTAAGGACATTTAAGCCATTCACAGAAATTGAGAGCATTGATAAGCATGGTAACATTTTAGGTGCCTTGTTTTTCAAAGTTCCAGTAGACATTTTTAATCCGTTCAACATTGTGTGAGTTATTTTGTTTAATAATTTCTGGGTGAGTTTACTTTGGTGGTGGACCATTGTGCTGGCCATTATGGAAAGTGGGTCTTAGAATATCCTGGAGTGCTGGTTTAGTTATGGCAAATTTCCTCAACATGTGTCTATCAATGAAGTATTTGATTTCTCCATCACAAATGGAACTCATTCAATCTGGATACAGGATCCTGGGCTGAAAGTTGTTTTGTTTTAGTAGAATGAAGGTTGATGATCATCCTCTTCTGGGTTGAAAGGTTTCCCCTGAGAGGTCTGCAGTCATTCTGATGTTTCTCCCTTTGTAGGTAATGCTTTTCTTACATCTGGCTGCTTGCAGAATTTTCTCCTTCATATTAACTTTGGCAAAGTTAATTACAATGTGTCTAAGATATGATTTATTTGGATTGAGTCTTGCTGGGGTTCTGAAACTGTCTACTATCTGAACTCTTGCCATATTTGGGAAATTCTCCTCCATTATAGCTTGGAGTAGAAGCATCTATGCCTTCAGGATTTCCTATAAGACAAATGTTTGATATTTTGGAGTGGTCCCGCAACTCTCAGGGAATGATCAGTTTTTGTTCTCCATCTCTCTGCCTCCTTGAGCATTTAAAAGCTTTGTCTTCAATTTCAGAGATCCTTTCTTCTGCCTGCTCCACTCTATTACTGAGGGATTCTACTGTATTACAAAGCTCTTCAAATAACTTTCTCATTTCCTTGAACTCTGCTATTTCTTTTCTCCTTATATCCAAATCCTTGAAGATTTTGTCTTTGAATTCATTGATTTCTTGAGAAAACTTTTTAACTACTCTTTGAATTTCTATTTCCAACTTTTCTTCCAATCTATTGATCTTATTTGCCATCCATATTCTGAATTCAGTTTCTGACATTGCTGCCATTTGTCTTTGAATGGCATTTTCTGTTTTATCTCCTTTGTCATTCCTTGGGAGAATTGATCTATTCTGATTATTCATGTTGCCAGAGTTCTTCTGGTTCCACTCCATGAGTATTTTCTGCAATTTGACTATTAAAAGTGAAAGAGTAAGAGCGGATTTGGGACTCCAAGATGTAGAGTTAATCCACCCTTAACTAATGAGCTGGGGCTTGTGACTGTGGGTTTTCCCCTAGAGCCTTATGAGGGTCCCTTTCACAGTTGTAACCTAAGACTCTGAAGACCTGCCTAGTAAGAGAGTACAAGTTGGCTCTGACCTGAAATCAGCCACCTCTACCCAAACTTAAGGAGTCAAGGTATTAGGCTTAAATCTCATCTTGGAAGTGATATAAGCATCTGTGGTGCCCTTCCCCCCACCAAAAACAGCTGGTGAAAGAGATCAGTCCTTTCACACTTTAAAACAACCAGTACTCAACCTCAGAGGGATCCCAGGTGGACAGTTCAGGTCTAGAGTTCTAAACAGATTGACCTGGACAGCCCAATAGAGAGAGCTCAAGGGTCTCCAATATCCTAATAATGGAAATCCACAGACAATTCCAATCAGCATACACAAGGGGATGGCCCCTGGTCCCCTCCAGTAGACCACCAATTCAGGAAATATCACTAGCCACAATCAGGACAAAGGCATTAGCACCTCTACCCTTATAAGTTCTAACTGGGCATCAGTTTACCCAGCCTTGAAAGCCCAAACCTGGCACCAGCAGCTCCACCCTTGGAAGTTCAAATCCAGCACTAGCAGCTCCGCCCTTTAACATCCAAACTGGGCATCACTGGCACTGTCCCAAAGTCCAAATAGGGGTCATCCCTCCCACCCATTAAAGTCCCAACCCGTTGTTAGTGGCTCCACCCCTGAAAGTCCCGACAGGGTGAGCTCACCTGCCCTCTGTAGCTCTATCCTGGCCTCAGAGTTTCCGCCCTTGTAAGTCTGAGCAGGGGTCAGGGTTGCTGCCAGAACAAAATGTTGCATTTGTTTCTTGAGAAAGTCCCTCTCTTCCCATGCCTCCCTGCCTCCACTTGAGTCATTGTTTCAGCACTTCCACCTGTACAATGCCCAGACTTCGTAGGGAATGGCTACACTGCATGGGGTAGACTTTCCTCCCACAGGGGAAGGGGGAAGGGTGTACTGCAAGTTCAGTATTGTGGGAAGAGTATTTGTTCAGTTTTATGCTGGGCAGGATAATGTCCAGGCTCACAGGTGGGACCTTTCTGGGGGGTGATGTCCAGTATTTTGTGGTTCTCATCAGTGGGATAAAATGAGTGGTGTTTTGTCCCCTGCTCTCTTGCATAGAGGCCACAGTGATCCTCCCACTTGGAGGAGGGATCTTTCATCCTCATTACCCTGGGCTTTGTACCTGGAATTTGTTCACTAGGATCCTCTTTCTTGGAGTCACAGGTTTCCACAGCTGAGATGATGTGTACTTGCCTACCTTCTTTCCTATCTCAGCTCCCCTCCTTCAGTTTCAGAGGCCAAATCTGTCCAGAATCTCTCCTGGTCAGGAGCCTCTGGCTAAAGTTGCCTCTCATAGGCCATCTTCCCATCCATCTTTCTTTATGGCTGAATAGTATTCCAGTATACATACACCATAGTTTATTTCTCCATAGAATGGTTTTTATTAAAGAGTTCAAAAAACAACAGATTCTGCCATGAATGGAGAGAGAAAAGAACACTTATACACTGTTGGTAGGACTACAAATTAGTACAATGTGTATAGAAAACAATATGCAGATTCTTCAAAGAGCTAAAAGTAAACCTACCATTTCTGTCCAGCAATCTCATCATTGGCATGTACCAAAAGGAAAATAAGTTATTTTATCAGAAAGAATGTTTATAGCAGCACAATTTACAATTTCAAAGATGTAGAATTAATGTGAGTGCCCATAAATTCATGAGTGGATTAATAAATGTGGTATGGGGTATTTATTGCTCAGCTATCAAAGGGATGAATTATTGCCTTTTGCAATAATTTGGATGGAATTGAAGTCCATTATCCTAAGTGAAATATCTAAGGAACAACAAAACAAATATCACATGTACTCACTATTAAATTGAAACTAACCAATGAGTACACACTTCCCTACGAAGAGAAGTAAAACCCAGTGGAAATCAAGCAATGGGGAGGAGGGGATAGCAGAAACGCACCTCATGGGAACAATGAACATTGGGTAATGGGCATACTTAGAATCTGGCTCAAGCATTACAAAAGTGAACCATATAACCCCAAACATTTGTATCTCTGTAATACTTTTAGATTTTAAAAAATTTACTAGAAATAAAAAATATCAGTTGGATATATACAGGTAGGTCTATTTGTTTTCAGTATTCTGTTCTGCTTCATTGAGTTGTTTATCTATTTTACTGTCTTGATTACTATAGCTGTATATAATGTTTTTTGAAGTCATGTAGTGTTAGCTTCTCCAACTTTTCTCTTCTTTTTCAAAATTATTTTTGCTATTCTAGTCCTTTGTATTTCCTTATACATTTTATAATCAGCTTGTTAATTTCTACAGAAAATTTGCAGGAACCTCAATTAGAATTGCTTTGAGGGAAAATTGGTATCTTAATGATATTGTATCTTTGGATCCATGACCATGGTGTTATCTTTTTAAATTATTTACAGCAATGTTTGTGTTTTCAGTACACAAGTCTTGTACCTCAGTTGTCAAATTTATTTCAAAGTATTTTAGTCTTTTCATGCTATTATACACAGTATATTTAACTTGCAGTTGTTCTTTGCTAATATATAGAAATATAATTGACAGTCACACTTCTTTCCCATTCTACCTGTATGCCTTTTACATTTTCTTGCTTTATTTCCCTGGGTAGAATTTTCTGTATAATATTGTGAAAAAAGTGGTATGAGCATATTTCTTTGCCTTGTTTCTGCTCTTAAGATGAAAGTACATCAGCATATAATTAGCTCCCATATATTTTATGCCCTTCATCAGTTAAGGAAATTCTCTTTTAGCACTATTTGCTGAAATCTAGGAGTGTTATTCCTTAATTAAGGGATGAATGTTAGATTTTGATAAATGACATTTTTTGCATCGTTTGAGATAATAATACATTTTTTCTCCTTTAGTTCACAAATATAATTCATTACACTGATTGCTTTTTAGAATTAGACCAAACATGTATTTTAGAGATAAATATACTTCTAAAACTGTATTTACAGGTTCAATTTGCTAAATTTTATAAAACATATTTGAATTTATGTTCATGAAGATATCGGTTGGTGATTTTCTTTTCTTGATATGTCTTTGTCTGTTTTTCATATCTGAGTAATCCTGTCCTCACAGAATGAATTGAAAATATTACCACCTTTCAACTTTTTGGAACAGTCTGTGTGGAAATGGAATTATTTTTTTCCTTTGATTTCTGACAGAGTTCAACATCTGAAGCCATCAGACTGAAAATTTTCTTTTGTTTGTTTGTTTGTTGAGACAGAGCCTTAAGCTGTCACCCTGGGTAGAGTGCTGTGGCATCACAGCTCACAGCAACCTCCAATTCCTGGGCTCAAGCGAGTCTCCTGCCTCTGCCTCCCA
>CAUYON010084020.1:0-13832 GCA_963573935.1 Arctocebus calabarensis | reverse complement strand
GGAGAGCACAAGGATACACTTGCAGGGTCCTCTCCATGGTGACTCAGCCCTTAGGAATTTGTAAACTTAACTTCCTGGAACCTGGAAATTTCCAAGTTCTGTGAAATCCTGTAATTCTCTGGGGGCTGGACTAGCATCTCCTGCTTAATTCAAACTGGCCAATGAGAAGGGTACCTGTGGGGTGGAACTTCTTGACTGTCGATAAAAAGGGACAGATCAAGCTAGATGGGGAGCGTGGCCATTTGGAATTCGTCTATGCCGTAAGCTCCCAGCTGGTGAATAAAGCCCTTCCTCTTATAAACGTGGTGTTTGGGTGCTCTTTCTCTCCGTTGGGCCTTGTCTTCCCGCAACACTAGAAGCAGAGCAGTGTCTAGTCAGGAGAAATGCTAATTTATAGGGAACAGGGGTTGCCAGCGTGCCCTAGAGAGGGCGGAGCGGCAGGGGCTCTGGGTGCCCGACCCTCCCTGCACCTGGCAATTGATCTAACTCAGCGTCCTGTGCTCTGCAGCTGCTGTGGGCGTCCTGAGCAGGCAGATGAACAAAGGGACTTAAGGCCTCTTTGATGGGCTCTGTCCCACACATATTCTAATGCGATCAGGGGAAGGAGGATGGCTGGGGCAAGCCTCAGTCCCCACTAGAGTTGTCCGTCAGTAGGGGCTCTTGCTGGAGCTCAGCCCTCTATTTCAATTTTTCAAGAATCCAACTTATTCTTTTGCCTTTCATCTTTTATGTGTATGTTAATCAAACAGCAATACAGTGAGCGTTTGGGATTCATCTTAATTCATTTATTCTATTGCTAAAACTTTTTTTTCACAGCATTTTGTATTTGGTTCCCCTTAAACAGTATCACTATTAAAAAAACCCAAGTACATCAGAAAGTAGGGTGATTTTGGAAAACAGAAACAGAATGATAAAAGCAAACCTGGTTGAAATGTGGCCCTGAGGAAAGGAGCGGTTCAGTTCCCCGAAGCACAAAGATAAAGTGACCCTGTGAGCTTTGAGCATCTGGGCTTGGCAGGCAGCTCTTAATATTCCTGGTACCTCTAAGGTTAGTTAGGCCCAAAACAACTAGAAACTAGGAACCGGGGTGACTCCATCTTGAAGCAGCCGCCAAGTTTGCCCTAGACTTTAAACAGCTGGTGGAAATTTTCACTGGGCGCCTGAAGCTGCATGAGCCTGCGCACAGTAACCACCAAGTTCTGCTTCTGTAAATAAGCTTGCTCGCTTGACACCTGAAACGTCCCAGGCTCACCCTGCACTCCATCCCCTATAGAATCCCCAACAACTAAATCTTCGCTACTGTTTTCCGCAGTCTTGCAGACTCGGGGCAGCCGGTCTGTCGACCTAAAATAAAGGATTGTGTCACCACAAAATTTGTCTGAAGTATTCTTCTTCCTTCATGGCTCACAATTTTCAGCACATTACAGGTAATTGTCTAAGACTTCGTCATTCTTTCAGACCCATGTACAACCCTCAGCATCTCATGGGAAAAGAGAGCTTTATCTCCAAGTCTTTACAGTTTAAAGAAGTTGCTGACTTGACTGACTTGCACAGCTCTCCTGAGCCTCCAGACATGCAGGTTTTCTTCCAGGCCTGGGGGCCGTCCTGCAGGAGATGGTGCTGCCTCCCTTTCTGGCAGTTCAGGGTCTGCAGGGTGGGTTTGGTGGGGCGGAGTGTCCTAGAACCAAGGTTCCTCCCCCAGGGCCCAGCATTCCGGGACGGCGAGGGAGGGCCTGGGGGCAGATCCTAGAAGGGCTGAGCCTGGAGGCATTGTGGCCTGGCCTGGAAAGTAAAATGGGAAGCCCAGGTGTGGGTCTCAGAGCAGGTGAGAGGCATGCGGGGTGGGGGGGTGGGAAGGTGGGTCAAGGCTGAACCAGAGCACAGTTCTAGGAAGAGTCAGGGGACAGACAGGTGGTGGGAGGCGCAGAGCCCTTGAACCTCCTGTCCTGAAGACCTGCAGACAGCTGGTATAGGTCCTCAGAGCTGGCTGGCCAAACTCAGGAGCAGAATGGCCAAACTCAGAACCAGACAGGAAGAACCATCCTTCTTAGAGACCATGAGGCCGAGAAAGGGGTCCTGAGCCCGGGTGGCCTGGGCAGCTTCAGGAGGGCAGCAGCCTCACTGGCAGGGGAGCAGCCCTGTTAGGGAATGCTATTGATCAGGCTAAGCCCCTGACACAGCTGGAGGCCCCCGCTTTGTGTTGTGGGTGCTGTCAGCACCTATAGGGGCTCTGTGTTCCAAATGATTCCAGTTACATTACCTGCACCCATTCATTCACTTCTCACAGCAAGAGGGAGGCAGTAACTAGTTCTGTTTTTAAGTCAGAGGTGAGGAGAAGTATGCCCGGAGAGCCTGGGCAACTTGCCCCAGGGCATAGAGAAGAGCCCAGGCTCCCTAATGACTGAGTCTGCAGTGACCAGATCCTGCTGGTGATTCTGTTCACCTCACAGATGAGAAAACTGAGGCTCCCTGAGAGTCTATGAATAGATCTAGACCTCCAGTTTGGGAGTAGCAGATCCTAAACTCAAAACTAAGCTCTTTATGCTGAAGTTGGTGCTATGCCTTTGTACCAAGTGTCTGTCGTATCTTGTGGATATGAGAGTTGAGGTCCAAAGAAAGAGAGTGGAGAGTTGTCAGAAGAGATCAGCAATCCAGTGACCCTCCTTCAGTACAGTGGGAGCGCATCGTGGGGCCTTTGTTTCATGGCCAGAATGACCGACCTACTCAGGGTCACCTGACCTCTCCCTGGACTAGTTGATGATGCTTCCAATGAATTTTCTCATCCTAGAGAAGGCCATGCAGGGCACTGCTGTTTGGATAAGTCATGAGTCACCTTAAGATTAGCTGTCTTTAGATCTACAGAGAATGATGAATTGTGGGCTGTGGCTGCACCCTGCAGGGAGGGGACCAAGGCACTTCCGTTTCTGTGTTGTGTATTTGCAAGGAAAGGACTCCTATGTCCTTAGAGACCAAACAGGTGATGACAAGTGTTCTTGTTCCCATGATGGTATCTCTGGCCTGGAGAGTCAGGAAGAAAATAATGATTAAATTTGTGCCAGCTTTCCTTTCTCTGGTTGCCCTGGCAAAGATGCTCTGAATTTCCCTTTTGTTCTGCTTGAGGAAATGTTATTGGGAGGAAAGATTTCATCAGGCTGAATGGGTTGAGTCATGTTTCCAGGCCATCCAAGCCTGTCCCTGTGGCCCGGGCCACCTCCCTGGGCACCAGTCCCCATCTCCCGGGTGCTCCTCCTGCCCTGGCCAGGCAGTGACTACAAAGCGGTTTTGTTCATGATGCCCTGGGGAGGCAGTTGGCTGCAGAAATGTCCCTCCACTACTGAGCCTGTCCTTGATAACTGGCTTCTCTTTCTTTGGACCTCACTTTCCCCCACATAAGCAGGATTTTGAGTTAATGAAATTATAGTCCTTTGAACTGACTTGACAATTCTTTCCCAGGCTCAAATTACATTTACTTGGTGTCTCTAAATGGCTTCAACACTTTTGCAAACACCTCTCAAAGCCCTGGATAATCTGCACTGTGTCCTCTGGCTGTGGGAAAATGTGATTCTGACAGGACCTGCTGCCCCAAACAGTGGTGAGGTGTCTGTTCACTGAGAGTCTGTCCTGTGCCAAGCACTGCTGGCCGTGTGCATTCCTTCTCTCTACGGGTCACAACGACCCAGAAGGCAAGGAAGAGTGCAAGGTCTCCATTTTTCTGATGAGGAGACAAGGCTTTTGTCCAAAGTCACTCAGCTGCAGCATGACAGACGCTGGATCTGCACCCCTATCCCTCCAATACCAGAGCCTCCCTCCAAGGCACAGTTATCTAGAGTTGATTCCTACAGACGCAAGGGGACAACTTCTGATGGCAACTATGATTGTTGCATTGACCAATTTTCATATTGATTACATGTTGAAATAATACTTGCATGTACTCAGTCAAACAAAATGTTATTAATGTTACTTGTGTCTTTTTTTAATTACTAGAAAATTTTAAATGATATACATGGCATTCAAATGAACTCAAAGCAACTATATTAACAATAATAAATTGCAAAAACATAATTTTGCACAGAAAAACCAGTTATAAAGTGATAAATGTCGTATGAGACTGTTATTTTGGTTTAAACCCTTGCAGAATAATAATATTAATGAATGCATACATACAAAGTATATATTTACAGTATTAATAATGCCAGAATTTCAGACAATTCGTCTTTTTTCCAAACTCTCCTGACCACTGAGGGCTTTTTACTTACTTCTTTTAACACACCACTGAGTTAGTATTCTTCAGAATACAGCTTTGGAAATACTAATTTAAAAATTTAATCTCGGGAGGGGAGGGGAGGGGGGAGGATGAGTGGAGGGAGGGTGATTGGTGGAATCATACTTATGGTACATCTTAGAAGGGTACAAGTGAAAATTAGTAAATGCAGAATATAAATGTCTTCATATGGTGATAAGAAGGCCATGAAGGCTATGTTAAATAGTTCAATGAAAATATTTCAGATTGTATATTAAGTCAGCACATTGTGCCCCATGATTGCACCAATGTACACAATTATGATTTAATAAAAAATTAAAAATTAAAAAAAGAGAACAAAAATTTAATCTCTGTTGGTGGAATTTAAGAGATGGCCCAATAGCCAGAGGAGAAGATATTTTTTAAATAGGTGATCTTTCCACCTATTTAAACTTAACACGCCCACCTACTGTATAAAACCAAGAAGGGGGAAAAGTAAAGATAATTTCCTGCGTGTGCATGAGGAAAGTCCCAGGGTGCCTGGCTGGTTTCTCAGCCTCCCCCTCCAGAGGGGGAGTAGGATCCCCACTCTCACAGTGGGGTGGGGGTGCCTACCAGGAAGGAAGCTCCGTAACACGGGGTGACCCTGGTCAGGGTCCTGACCAAATGCTCACTTCTATGCTCTGTCAGATGCCAGTGACGATGTCACATGGAAGGGCTGTTGGGAAGATTAAACGAAGCTGTGTTAGCATAGTACTTAGAAACATACCTGGAATGTGGAAGGCACCATGTAAGTGTGCAGTAACATCAATTAAAATATAATCCTGCTGTGCCAATGACCTGCTCAGATCCACTCCCCACATTTCCACTGCAAAGATCCGGACTTGTCCTTAGCCAAGATCTTGACTTGTCCTTAGCTGTCCACAGAATTCTCCCAGATATTAGCGGCCACTGCTGAAACGTCCTGGACAGACCTGGCCTTCCTGCAGGCAGACATAGGGTTTTGGTTCCTGATGTGCTGTCCTCTTATATTCTCCCTGACCTGGCTGCTGGAACTGGGTCTGTCTTCTGAATGCCCCTGTCTCTGCACAGCAGCCGCATGGGTGTGTGGAAAATTCAGGCTGGCTGATGGTACTGTCCATTTCATCTCACCCTTCCCCCCATGTCGCCAGCATTCCCTAAGTCTTCCTGTACTCACTGGATGGTCACCGCACAAGTAAGGTGCCATTTACCAGTCACTGCTGGCTTTTGTGAAACACCAGAGGTCATTAGAAAGTAGCGTCAGGTCTTCGTTTCCTCTCTCAGCTTTTCTAAAGTTGCTGAGTGAGGTGCAACGTTCGGAGTGACCCAGAAAATTCCAGCACCTCTTTGTTCCTACTCCCCCACCCCCTTTTACAAAGCAGGGGACTCCAGGTAAGAGCTGCTGCTTATGACTCTCTTATGCCAGTTTGCTGTTTCTCTCAAAAATTAACTAAAGTCAATTCTTATTAATTTTTACTTAAATAATTTGAAATCCTAAAGTTCACACAAGGTCTGGATTGAAGTTACTGGGCTTTGACAAGACATGTGTTGGTGAATACATGTGACACCATGAAGAGTCCCAAATTCAGAATCCTAATCCCATACTGGGAATCTTGTCCCTTAACCTTGGTTTACTATTATATAAGATGGGGACAAGAGCAGAAATACATACTTCATAAAGTTGTAAGCATTCACCAAAATAATGGAAGTAAATGACCTTTGCAAACTGCAAAGCTATACAGGTAAAAATAGCCCTTGTTTATCAGCCATTGTATACAGAGTACAAATATGACTGGGAGAAAAAATATTTAAGATAATATTTTAAAGCTCTATAAGCAGTCTATCTTCTTATAATCCATGTGCTAATTGCCAGCACCTTCTATTATTACCAGCTCTTTAATGACCTCTATCTGGAATCAGTTCCTTTAATAATACAAAATTATATTTTTGTTAACTGTGCCACTTGGGTGTAGTTAACTGTTTTTTAACACCCTGGGCTGAAATGTGCACTTTTCTACCCTGTTAAGAAGTCAGTGCACATTTACAAATGGAGAGATCAGGGCGGACTGCAAAATGTATGGGCAGAAATGGGAGGTGAAAATGTAGGCCCCACTTTCAAAAAATTATTGCAAGTTTCAAGACAGCCACAGCAGCATCACATCTAGCTTGGGGCCCTTCTGATGCTGGGCTCAGGTGATGGCAGCTGGCTCTGGGGAAATGGTGGTGACATGTGTGAGGCCACAGACTGAGGGCAGGGACGGAGCCCCACCTGTAACTCTCAGTTCAGATTTCTGTGCTATTGACAATGTTGGAAATAAACCAGTTGATGCCACAAGTATGTATTAGGTGTCTGTGCAGGATCCTGAGCCAGGCCCTCGGGAGTACACGATCCAGTGGGAGAGAAAAAACAAACAGAAGAGGAACATGCCATTAGAAAGGTAAAAATAAGGGAGGCTGAGGCAGGAGTACAGCTTCAGCCAAGGAGTCTGAGGTTGCAGTGAGCTATGATAACACCCTGTCTCAAAAAATAAAAGGGTAAAAGTGAGGTCTGTGGGCTCCTCCAGAAGGGGAAATGAATTCTGGTGTGGAGAACCAGAGGGGGAAGACTTCTGGAAAAGGAGGCCTTCAACATCACTCCAGACTGTGAATAAGTCTTGAATAAGTGCCATCTATCACCAGGCATCACTCAGACAAACTCTTGGGGACCACTGGTTACTCAATCCCTCAATGTCTAAAATAGAAAGATGATCAGCTGGAACAAAGGATGGCAACTTCTGGACAGAAAACGTTTATTTCTTTTGGCTTTCTTCAGTGCTCATGTGGAGAAGTTAGTTTCTGAGAGCCCAATAAATTACTCGCAAATATCTTAAAAGATTGATTTTACTTTTTTAAATTTATTTTCTTGACAGAGTGTACAAAGACAAAAGACAGCAGATAATGTGCTGCAAAGAAAGGTCTTAGTAAAAGGGTGCACTTCTATGAAATCCTCTTCAAAAAGGAGGCTATCGTGGTCAAATTAAACATCCTCTGCGGGGGACCCGTGGGTGCTGATGGGCGTCTGTCACCGCAGCAGATTCACTCCTCACCTTTCCCTTCCTCCCCCTCCCCTCTTCCCGTTTTCTCTATTTGTATTTGTGTTCACTTCGCCCATGTCATGTAAACCCTACTTAAGATAAACAGGAAAAGGGAAAAGAGATTTAAAAGTCACTGTAGAAAGGTCCTTTCAACTGGGTGTATGAAAACAAAAGGGGGTTGGGCAGCCAACTGAAGAAAAAAAGATGGAAAGATTTGCAAGATCTGAATGTTGAGAAATATTTGAAAACAAATCATGCAAATGCATTAATAGATGGAATTGTCCGCCAGAAGCATCTTTGTGGATAAATAAGATGGTTCTATCATAAGACATGAAACTTAAGACATAAGACACAAAAGAGGACAATTTTAAAAGTCTTAACATTTTAGATTTTTCATATAAGATTACAATTTGGGAAGCCAAATTTCAGGAGGTATATACCTCGAGAATGAGGGGTGGAGAAGGAGGGGTGAAACTCAAGGGAATGGCGTAGTTGTTTGAAAGGAACCTCCAATGTGCTTAATTGATCCTTGATAGTCATAGTGTGTTGGAGACTCAGGCTTCTCTTGCGTTTAGGAGCTTCCACTCCCCAGTCTTCCTGACCTGTAGCGTGGGTGCCCTCCCACCACCTGCCTCCAACCCTGCAGGTTGCCTCCCGGGGCCCCTCCACCTCCTGGTGCTGCCACAGAGGAGAGAGGGGTGGTGGGAGATGATGAGGCTACTGCCATTTCATGAATAGAGAGAGAGGTTAAGTGACTGTCTTAGTCTTTTTGGGCTTATTTTTTTTGGACTGCGTGGCTTATAAACAATAGAAGTTTATTTCCCAGAATTGTGGGGTCTGGAAGTCCACAGTAAGGTACCAGCAGACTCCGTGTCTGGAGAGGCTGCCTCCTTGTTCACAGACAGCACCTTCTGATGCTCACTCTTGAAGAGTCTTCACAAAGCCAAGGAAAGACAGAGCTCTCCAGAGTCTCTGTTACAAAGATATAACGGGGGATTACCCCAAAAGGGTAAGAAATCGTTTTTGTTTCTCTAAAACCTCCCCCACTCTTTTTGGGAATTAAAACCTTCATCCCTATCTCTGGCTAGTGGGGAGAGTGGCAGGGACACTGTCTTTTGTTCTTTGTACCCCAGAAAAGTCTCAAGGGAATAGTCCAGGCAGAAATCATAAAATCTACATGGTCTTAGCTGAGGATGCACTGAATCCAGACCACCAACTGTAGTTCAACAGCCACAGCCTGATTGAAAATCTCCCCTTTAAAAGCTCTGTATTTCTGCTCAGAGGCAGGACAGTGGTACTTTAAGATGGGAGGCTGCCACCCTCCTCATTTGCCAGCAAACCACATTGTCCTTGTTCTTCTGATGTGGCCTCAGGGATAAGTGCAAGAACAGTCTACCCTCAGGACTTCCCAAAGGCCCCACCTCTTAATGTTATCACACAGGATGGGGACCTCAACATACAAATTAAGGGGAGCACAGACATTTGGACCATAGCAATGACATTCCAAAGGTCACAAGGTAAGAAGGAATCTGAACCCAGTTCTGCTGCTCCATTTTTCAGCTGAAAGATGTCCACTTTGACTGGAGTCTCACAGAAACTTGTGAAGTGCCTGTGGAGTCAAGGAACATGACCAAATGTTGAACGTGAATTACAAAGCCTTGATTTATCTCAAGTGTCCTGAGATTGTTCCTGTGCATCCTATCTGGGAACGATCCTATTGTTTCTCTGTACCCCATCCCCCAAGAGTCTGTGGGAACAGATCCCCTCTGACTGCCTCTGTAGAACTGGCATCATTTTTCCCTTTAGCCTCTTACACAATCTTAAGCAGAAGAAAGCCACCAACAGTCCCCAGCTGAATGGGCCCTGTTGCTGCTTGTCACACCTGGCCTTCACTCCAGAGGCTCCTTGTTGGTGCAGGTGCCATGGGCCCAGAATGGGAGGGGACCTCCAGATTGCTCGTACATTGTCCAGAGATGGGTATGCTGGGCTTTACGGCCAAAAGGTATTTTAGACTCATGCAGTGCTTCAAATGGGGCTAAAGCCAATTAGCAGGATCCTCACCCCAAACTGGACATTATTGACACCTCAGCACCTCTCTGGATAATAGGCAATGCCCTAAAAGCAAGATTAATAAAGTAAATATGCATGAAGCCAGGCAGAGCAAGAGAGTTACTTGTTTTCTTCAGTGCAGTGACCATTTGTGTTTAGAGGGGCTCAGAATGCCTCTGAGAGTGGTGCTGTCAAGGCCAGTGTAATCCTGGAGGCCAGAGGGGCGTGTAGCTTCAGTCCCAGTGCACACCTGCAGTCTGCCTCTGTCGGGGCCACAGACCATTAACTTACCCACACTTCCCACAATTACGGCTTTAGTCCAAATGGGAGCTGGATGTTATTACCAGCTGTCCAACACCCAGGGCCAACTCTTAGCTTCTGGTCTGAGGTTGTCCTAAACCTTGGGTCACAGTTTGTCATTATGTTGAGTTAATTCTGTGCAAAACCAAGGTCCAAAAGTGAATTCTCCCTTTGGAGAAGAAACATTATTCTGAAGGAATCAATACCATAAAATTATGTTTTGGGATCAAAAGGAGAAGGAAAGTTCTATGGTAGTGTTGAACTTAAAATATCCATCTTCCTGTCTGATTCCATGTAAATTTGCTTACCACCCATGTAAATTTGATCAAGTCCTTAGCTTCTCCACCCTTTAGCCTTTTACACCATCTTAAGGGTCCTCTAGCCTGAAGCAGAAGAAAGCTACCAGCAGCCCCAGCTGAACAGTATACAGAGGCAGTCCGAGGGGCTCTGTTCCCACAGCCTCTGGGGACCAGGGGGTACAGAGAGACAATAGGATAGTTCCCAGATAGGATGCACAGGAACTAGTATACCCACCTGGAATGACTCCCCTCAACAGGATGATGGTAAGGATTAAATAAGGCAACATGGAAAATACTTTGTGCTTTTCAAACATTAGGCATTACAGTTCCGAGGGCTATCTGGAATGGACCTTCCCTAATTTGGCGTAGAGCACCACTTACTTGCTGGCCCATCCTTCCCTCAGCCCACCCTTAACCACTCCTCCCCACCTAGTCTCACAGTGTCTTGAATAGGTTTGGCTATGGGGGCTGGACCAGGGAAATGGACTGTGAAAGGTGTCCCTTGGCCGCGAATCTGTGTGTAGCAGGCTGCAGACGCAGGGTTTGGCAGCTATGTGAGGCCTCTGTGTCACAGGGATTGGCCCTCACCGGTGTTTCTCCTGTGGGTTCTCAGTCATCCCCAAGTTAAATCAGTTCTAAATTCCCACCTCACAGATGTAGACGTGGAAGCTTGGTGAGCAAGGTCATGCCCCTGACATGCCCGTGGAGTCCCCATTTAAGCACATTGTCTGGTGTGGGCCTGCATGCTCCCATGCCTCCTGGGGCTCCTCCCGTCCTGCCATGCGTGCCGCCTGTAGGGCCAGACGCTGCTTATTCCCAGGGACCCGACTAGTGGGTGACGTCCCCTGGGACAAGGAAGTCCAGGTAGACAAGGGGGTGAGATGAGGCAGGAGGAAAGGCAGGGCCCTGGGCCCTTTGCTGAGGAAATGGAAACACCTGCTGGCCTCCTAGGTCAGGGATGCCAGGAGCCACTGCCCCAGGCCTGGAACTGTGGAAAATGGCCCCAAATCTGCCATTGCTACTTAGGAGGCTGAGGCAGGAGGGTGACTTGAGCCCAGCAGTTTGAGTCCAGCCTGGGCAACACCATCTCTAATTAAGTAAATACATAAATAAGTAACCTGCAGTGGTTTTTACATCACTGGCGGAAAACTGGAAGGGAAGTGCTGTTCCTCTTTCTGTCCAAGGTCATTTTTAGCCCCCTTTTGCTTTCTCAGAGTGAGAGAGAAGAGAAGGCTTTTCTACACCTGCCAGAGCAGGCTTAGCCAAGCCATGGGGCCTTCCCCTTAGTCAAAGGCAGAGTGAGAAGGTCCCAGGAGACACAGCTGGCCCTGCCCCAATGGGCTTCTCTGCCTGGACACTGCTTGACAGTGTCTGCAGCACTGCTCAGACGAGTGGGGCACCCTTGCTCACCACTTATTATATACCTCCTGTATACTAGGGCCTGTGACAGGCCTTGAAGATATAAAGACAAATTTAAAAATGCTCCAAAATAAATTAAAGTGGAAAAATAAATAAATAAATAAAAATGCTCCTGCCTGACAGAGCCTTGGCTTCTAGTAGATCACAGTAGTAAGCATTAGTTACGATTGTGTCGTGTGGAGTAAAACTCATTTTTCACAATCTGTGTTTTCTCAGACCACACGTGGAAGGAGGTTAAAAGTAGGGTTACTTTGACAGTAATGAGAAGCATCTTTTGGTCCTCAGCCTGCCTGCTATCGTTAGCCCTTCAGTCCCTGGGTGTCTTCCAGCAGATAACTGCGAATAAATTCCATCTCTTCCCTGTGACCCAGAGCTGGCCTTCATCTTCTCTGCAGCACAGTCTGGTTCTAACTCAGGTCCTACAGGAGCAGAGCTGGGGAGAGGAAGGGCTCACTCACCCGGCTGCTGCTTCTACGTGTCACTGGCCAGCAGGGCCAGCGCCTGCAAGAAGGGCCAGGGGCATTGCCTGCTCCTCCTTCCTACATTCACTGTGCGGCCCTGGAAAGACCGAACCCTCCCAGAGTTCCTGGCCCCTGAGGGGTTGCTGAGATGAGACGGTGCCATCAGCAGAGCTGACAGGAGTAGAGAGAGGAATGCATCTTCTAAAATCAAAGTGGCAGGTGGTGCCTGTGGCTCAGTGAGAAGGGCCCCAGCCCCATATACCGAGGGTGGCAGGTTCAAGCCCGGCCCCCAAATAGCCAGGCGTTGTGGCAGGCGCCTGTAGTCCTAGCTACTCAGGAGGCTGAGGCAGAAGAATCGCCTAAGCCCATAAGTTGGAGGTTGCTGTGAGCTGTGTGATGCCACGGCACTCTACCGAGGGTTAATAAGTGAGACTCTGTCTCAAAAAATAATAATAATAATAAACTAAAATAAAAGTGGCCCAGTGTGGTTTCCAAAGGCAGGTCTGGGAGCTTCGCGTGTAGCGTGTGTTTGTTCTGGGTTGACGAAGTGCTACATTCTCTATGCTCCTGGGAAAATCCCAGCACACAGCACTATCACAAAGGGATGAGGAGCCCTTGGTGAACTCAAAGTATAAAATACATGCAGGCACAAATCATTGTTTACATTAGCATTTTTCTAAAATTTTGATTAGACCAAGGGCTCTTATTTCCTCACTTGAAGCCTCTTCTTCCTGCAGAACTGGGACATGTGGAACAGGACACAGGGCAGGTAGCCCTGCCCCAGGGTATTTTGGTGGGGGTGGGATGAGGAAGCTGTTCATTCTTCCTGAAATTCCTGCATCTTCGTGGGACCCAGGACACCCCACTTCCTCCCTTCCTGCCTCGGATGGCACATCTCACATCCAAGGCAGCTACACTTGTGGATGACAAGGGACACCGTTCTATACACTGTGACACAAGCTGGGTAGTTCAGAAATCCCTGTAGTTCTCAATTTCCTCGTCCGTGAAGTGGTAATAATAATAATAATAACACACAGCTGACAGGCCATGTACATACACACCACTCATCGCACACATCACACTCACGCATACACACCCTCACACACCACACAAACACACTACACTCACACACATACTCAGAACCATCCCAGGGGGCCCTTGGCACATGGCGATGCTTGGGGAGCATTTTGAAAGTCCATGACTAGCCCGCTGGCCGGTGCAGGGGCTGGGGGAGGGGGGCTCTTCTGACTCCTGTCAGCAGGGCTGTGGGACACTGACCATTGCTTTTGAGCCATTAGATCTTGCTGGTACAGGGTTAATTCAGGGGATAAAAGCAGCTGAATCAAGCAGGAATACACGTGTGAACACACCTCCTTATGTGCCCTCATGCCCACATCCTAACCACCTGCAGTGAGTTGCAGGACCCTGTTCTGGGCACAGGGACCTCCTGCTCCCCCAGAGGAGGGAGGGAGAAGCACAGAACAGCCAAGGGTGAACAGCTGCTTATTCATAGAATCTTCTCCTTCATCCTGAAACCATGAACAGGAGGCCACCAGGCTCCATGGCATGAACGATGGAGACACTCACCCCAGGCCTCCTCATCTCCTTCAGCTGCACAGAAAGCACCTCAGACTCAAAATTATCCTGGAACAGTGGTTCTCAACCTTCCTCATTTTCACATTGTTACAAACAGAAAAAAGGGGTCAGCCCTCAGGCTGAGAACTGCTATCCTAGAAGGACAGACCCTCCTTAGTGCTACACATTAGTTTCACACTTTTAAAAGAAAAAAAATGCGTTACTATAGTAGCACCAGAGCTTTCTTTCTTTTTTTTTTTTTTTATTGAATCATAACTGTGTACATTAGTTCAACCATGGGGTACAGTGTGGGGGCTTCACATGCAATCTGAGATATTTTATCAACCTGATTGACATACCATTCATGATATTTTCTCATTTACTATATGAAAAC
>CAUYON010084019.1:0-19578 GCA_963573935.1 Arctocebus calabarensis | reverse complement strand
TTTTTGTTTTGTTTTGTTTTGTTGAGACAGAGCCTCAAGCTGTCGCCCTGGGTAGAGTGTCGTGGCATTACAGCTCACAGCAACCTCCAATTCCTGGGCTCAAGTGAGTCTCCTGCCTCTGCCTCCCAAGTAGCTGGGACTACAGGCACCTGCCGCAACGCCCAGCTATTTTTGTTTGGGTTGCAGCCGTCATTATTGTTTGGCAGTAATTAGCAGTTTTGTTGCATTTCACTTCATTTCACTTCACTGACAAATGTTATTGTCAGTATAACTTTCTTTAGTAATTCTTTTAGAACAGATCTGCTGGCTTCAATTTCTCTTAGTTTCCCTTCATCTTAGGTTATTTTTATTTTGCCTCTATACTAAAGAATGTTATTACTGGGCATAGGATTCTGTCTTGTTGCCTTTTTTTTTTTTTTCAGGGTTATTTGAACGATCAATTCCGTGGTTTCTGATGAAAATAGTCATTGGAATTGTTTCTCTACAAGTAATGTATTGTTTTTTCCTGGCCACCTCCAAGATTTTCTCTTTCTTTAATTTTCATCATTTTAATTGTGTGACTCTGTGGATTTCTTTGTTTATCCTGTTTAGAGTTCACTGAGCTTTTTGAGTCTATAGATTTATGTCTTTAACTAAATTTGGGGAAGTTTTTTTTTTCCTTCCTTAACACTCTTTTTTTTTTTTTTTTTTTTTTTTTGAGACAGAGCCTCAAGCTGTCACCCTGGATAGAGAGCTGTGGCATCACAGCTCACAGCGGCCTCCAATTCTTGGGCTCAAGCGAGTCTCCTGCCTCTGCCTCCCAAGTAGCTGGGACTACAGGTGCCTGCCGCAACGCCCGGCCATTCTTTGGTTGCATTGTCCTTTGGCGGGCCCAGGGGCTGGATTCGAACCTGCCAGCTCAGGTGTTGAGCCCTAGGCTTAGCCTGTTGAGCCACAGGCACCGAGCCATCTTCCTTAACACTCTTTAAAATTTTTTTTGGTGTAGCAAATTGGGGAGGTTTTCCACCATGATTTCTTAAATATTTTTTCTGTACTACGTTGTTTACTCTCTTCTTCTGACACTGGTGACATAGATAAACCTTTATTATTATTACAAAGGTCTCTGAAGCGCTGTTCAATTATTTTCCAAACTTTTTCTCACTGTTGTTTGGTTTGGGCAATTTCTTTTGATCTTTCTTGAAGTTCGCCGACTCCTTCCTCTATCATCTTCCTTCTGCTACAGAGCCCATTCAGTGTATTTTGGTGTTTGTGTGTGTGGTTATTCTGTTTTTTTTAGTTCTAAAATGTCTATGTGGGTCTTTGTTATATTTTCCTTTTCTTTTTTCCTTTGAAACTTTTAAATTTTCAGTCACTTCAAGACTATTTTTCACATGTGGGTCATTATGAAAGTTTTGAGATACACAAAAATCAAGAAATGTAAAATCTGCACAGATGGGAACATATGAAGCCCTTCTAGCAATACCAATAAGCTGAGTAAGTTGAAACTTGCACAGGTAAATCAGAAAGGATGCTATCCACTTTGTGTCTTGGAAGTGAAATATTGGACCTTGAAACAGTCTGTCTAAAAACTTTTGTAGTAACCTACACAATAGCTGCTTTAAAGACTGTTAGCAGGCCAGGCGCAGTGGCTCACACCTGTAATCCTAGCACTGAGGGAGGCCGAGGCCGGTGGATTGCTGGAGCTCACAGGTTCCAGACCAGCCTGAGCCAGGGTGAGAGCTCATCTCTAAAAATAGCTGGGCTGGGCGGCGCCTGTGGCTCATCGAGTAGGACACCTTCCCCATATACCAAGGGTGGAGGGTTCAAACCCGGCCCTGGCCAAACTGCAAAAAAATAGCCAGGCGTTGTGGTGGGCGCCTGTAGTCCCAGCTACTTGGGAGGCTGAGGCAAGAGAATCACCTAAGCCCAGGAGTTGGAGGTTGCTGTGAGCTGTCTGATGCCACGGCACTCTGTCCAGGGTGATAAAGTGAGACAGAGTCTCTATAAGAAAAATTAAAAAAAAATAAAAATAGTTGGGCATTGTGGTGGGCGCCTGTAGTCCCAGTTACTTGGGAAGCTGAGGCAAGAGAATCGCTTGAGCCAAAGAGTTTGAGATTGCTGTGAGCTGTGACGCCACAGCATTCTACCGAGGGCAATAAAGTGCGATTCTGTCTCAAAAAAAAGACTGTTTGGATTTCAACTTGTATGTCATCTTGTATTGAATCATTTTTTCATGCAAAGTGAGGTTTCTAGTTATTTTTATGCCAAGTAATTTTGGATTGTATCTTAGACATTTTCAATATTATATTATGGGCTCTGGTCTTATTTAAATCCTATGGAGAATGTTTATATTTTTGTTTTATTGGCTAGTTGATCTGGTTGGGTTAGGCCACAAGTTCCAACCAGCCAGAAAGCTAGGCTTTATTTTCCAAGCATCAGGGTCAAGAGGTTAGAGGTGAGATAGAGAAATGAAACAAAAGCTATTTGCCCAATTCTCTGGGGTCTGCTGCTTCTCAAGTCAAAGAGGAAGATTCCCCTCTCTCTGAATTTTAGACTCTTAAAGTCCTCATTGCCACCACAGGATTGTTTGGGTGCTGGATATGAGAGAATGGAGAAAAACAGATGAAAAAAAGAAGAACTGGATTTCCATACTCACTTTGGGTATTAAGAGACCTCCTTCCTGCTCCTCAAGCTAGAACTAGAGACTTCTAGAGCTCCCATTGCCTTACTAATGCCCACTCCAGTTACATTGAGTTTAGGAGGAAGAGGGTGGTACTGGAGGAAAAAAGTGGTCAGCCTACTACTGCTTCAGTGGTACTTCTAATTCCCCAGCCCACCTATCTCTCTGTACTTTTTATTGCCCTTGTCTGGCGGCTGGCTGTTTTCTGCTCGGGTTTTGTAGTTTTCAGGGGAAAATAGAGAGGGATGTGCTTACCTCTGTCTTATCTAGAACCCATGTATGCTTCATTTTAGGCAGTCTAAAAGGTGTGTACTCAGCCAGGTTTTTACACTTGTTCATTAGTGTTGCTGTTTAATGTGCAAGTCTTAGCAAGCACAGCAATTCTGTAGAAACAAGTTGTTTACTTTAATTCCTACTATAAAATAAAAGGAGGTCTTGTGTCAGAAATTGAGAAATTTGCCAGAACCTGTTTGGAAATAAACCCCAAAGGGTTTCTCATATCACCGGTTGGTTGTACAATGTCTGTGAGAAGCACAAGAAGCCAAAAGACCAAACAAAGCTTAAAAAGCTAGCAACAAGGCAGTGCCTATAGCTCAAAGGAGTAGGGCGCCGACCCCATATGCAGGAGGTGGTGTGTTCAAACCCAGCCCTGACCAACAACTGCAAAAAAAAAGCAACAAAAAAGGCAGTTAATTATTCCATATCATTTGTTATAGATGGCACTGTAACTTATTAAAGTCACATGGCTTCTGGCTGGGACAGTTCTGGGTTTAGAGGAGATGCTTGCAATTGGATACTGAAGCAAGGCTCTTTTCTTTCAGAACCTTTAGCATAGAAAGACTCAAGTAGGGATTTTTGCAAGATGAGGAAAGCCTCTTTTACCATCTGACGTTTTAGAAAAAGGGTATGCTATTTACTCATTATCAGAAGAGGTTTTAAACTAAGAAAATTATAACATAAATGGTCCGTTTAAATAGGAAAACTGTTACAGCTGTCATTAGAGGCAAAGGACTAATTCTATGATGTAAAAAATGCTTACACACATCCAATAAATAAGTAGATCAGTGGTTCTCAACCTTCCTAATGCCACAGCCCTTTAATACAGTTCCTGTGAGTCTCAACCCACAGCTTGAGAACTGCTGAAGTAGATGGATACGTGTATTTCTTTATTAGTAAAAAAAGAAATGCTTATTTACATACAAATTAAAATATTTGCATATTGATTTGGTAAAGATTAATATAGCCCATTTTATGAAGTAACTAAGCAAGTATGTATTAATCAGTAATTAGGAAAAGTTAGTACACCGTGACTTAGTAATTTTGCTTTTCTGACTTATCTCAAAGAAAGAATTAGAAATGCAGAAAAAGATTTGTGTACTAGGATGTTCCTCTTAGTATAAATTATAAATGGGGGGAAAAAGGAAAATACTATATATTCCATGCATAAGGGAAAGGTTAAATAGTATGCTTATCCACATGAGAAGAATATTCTTTTTTTTTTTTTTTGTAGAGACAGAATCTCACTTTAACTCACAGCAACCTCCAACTCCTGGGCTTAGGCGATTCTCTTGCCTCAGCCTCCCGAGTAGCTGGGACTACAGGCGCCCACCACAATGCCCGGCTAGTTTTCTGTTTTGCAGTTTGGCTGAGGCTGGGTTTAAACCCGCCACCTTCGGCTCGGCACCTGTGACTCAACAGGCTAAGGCGCCAGCCACATACACCTGAGCTGGCGGGTTCGAATCCAGCCCAGGCTGCCAAACAACAATGATGGCTGCAACCAAAAAAAAAAAAAAAATGGCCAGGCGTTGTGGCGGGTACCTATAGTCCCAGCTCCTTGGGAGGCTGAGGCAAGAGACTCACTTGAGCCCAGGAATTGGAGGTTGCTGTGAGCTGTGATGCCACGGCAATCTATCCAGGGTGACAGCTTGACGCTCTGTCTCAAAATAAATAAATAACCCGCCACCTTCGGTATATGGTGCTGACGCCCTGCTCGATGAGCCACAGGCGCCACCGAAGAAGAGTATTCTTTAGTCATTTAAAAAGCATATTTAAAAAAAAATACTGGATGGAATAAGACTATGTATGTAATAAAAGATTACATTTTTAAAAGCAGAATGTAAAACCATATGCTGCTACTTGATACACATATGCAGACAGAAACCATGTCTGAAAGGAAAAAAAAATTTTTTTCTGAGAAGGAAAGAGAAATTTATTACTTGGTTAGCGAAGGAGGGGAAATGGCAAATACTGATTTTTCCCTTACATAAGCTGAAACATTGAGCTTTTAAGAGGGAGGGCCTGTTATCATTCAACTACTGTTAATGATTCTTACCATCCCATTTCTGACCTATCTCTGTTAAAGACAAAATGGTGGCCTCAGACTACCTGGGAAAGTTCTGCACCTTTGCCAGCCATGGCTGGTCTCTAGGCCCATCTTTTGTAATGCAAACAACAAAAAAATTCCCTTTCCCCTCATGACCACCACCCAAGGCAGGTATATAGATTTCAGTTTCCAAAGAGTGGGAGAAGTTTTAAAGAGACAAAAAACATCAGGTCAATTGTCTGTTACATATTCCCCCTTCTCAATTTTATACTTCTAAGCATCTGTGGGAGGATGTTGGCTACTCTATTATACATCCCCCACCCAATCGCTCTTTCTACCCATCAATTTTATGGTTCCATATCTATGAGAGGAAGGGCAACATACTCTGGAGCTACTTCCTGCTGAATTGGGGGCAGTGTTTTAAATGGAAGGTTTATACTTACCTGTACATGTAATCGTAAAATGTGTGGCAGTGTATTTATAACAGATTACAGGTGAAAAAGTCAAGTGCATCAGCTGTAACAGTGAGGATTGACAAAGATGGATTGTTGTCTTATACATAACTGATACAAGGCTGGGCTAGAAAGAAACATGGGACCTCAGAGGATGATAGAACTGTTGCTTCCACCCTGTAGACGATTGGAGAGACCAGCTTCTACAAATTCAGAAATCATATACAGTACTGAACAAGATTTAGGATGACAAATCCAGTAGCAAGACAGGTCAATAAAAGAGGTGATAGCCTACAAAAATTCTCAAAAGGAGTTGTCTCACTATCCTACAGACTGAACAAATAATCACAGAAAAGTTAGCAAAGATGTCAGCATTTTCATTTTTCCCTTTTCCTTAAACAGTTAACTTTACATTGTCTAAAGGTTGACCCCTCCCCTGGGGGCTTGGGTCTTCTTTCATGAGACACCTCTTTACTTTGGTGCGATGGGCCCAAGGTTTTCACTTCTGACAATTTTTTTTTTTTTTTTTTTTTGAGACAGAGCCTCAAGCTGTCACCCTGGATAGAGTGTTATGGCATCACAGCTCACAGCAACCTCCAATTCTTGGGCTCAAGTGAGTCTCCTGCCTCCGCCTCCCAAGTAGCTGGGACTACAGGCGCCCGCCACAACGCCCGGCCAGTTTTCTTTTTTTGGTTGCAGCTGTCATTGTTTGGTGGGCCCGGGCTGGGTTCGAACCCACCAGTTCAGGTGTACGTGGCTGGCGCCTTAGCCCGTTGAGCCACCAGTGCCGAGCCATTTCTAACAATTTTTTTTTTTTTGAGACAGAGCCTCAAGCTGTCACCCTGGATAGAGAGCTGTGACATCACAGCTCACAGCAACCTACAATTCCTGGGCTCAAGCGAGTCTCTTGCCTCCACCTCCCAAGTAGCTGGGACTACAGACACCTGCCACAGCACCCGGCCATTTTTTGGTTGCAGCCGTTGTTGTTTGGCGGGCCTGGGCTGGATTTGAACCTGCCAGCTCAGGTGTACGTGGTGGCATCCTAGCCCGTTAAGCTACAGGCGCAGAGCCGTTTCTAACAATTTTTATAAGGTATGAATCATTGAAGGCACTTCATAGGGTCACCACTTTTCTGCTTTCAACCAGAGCAGGGACCTAGATGAGAGAAACTCACACTAGTAGTGTCTGACCTACTCATTTCACATATGGCTTTATTTGGTTTGTTTTTATTTTTGTTTTTTTAAGATAGCCTCACTCTTTTGCCCTGGGTAGAGTGCTGCCATGGCATCATCGTAGCTCACAGAAACCTCCAACTCTTGGGCTTAAGCAGACCTCTTGGCCCAGCCTCCCAAGTAGCTGGGACTGTATGCATGTGCCACTATGCCTGGCTAGTTTTTCTGTTTTTAGTAGAGATGGGATCTCACTCTCGCTCAGGCTGGTGTCAAACTCCTGAGCTCAAGCTATCCACCCGCCTTGGCCAATCAGAGTGTTGAGATTATAGGTATGAGCTACCTCACCCAGGCTTTACTCTGTTTTTTCACTTATGGTTATAGTATTATACTTACCTTGGGGTATTAGCCAGGGTCTCTCATAACCTATTTTTAGGGGTTTCATTTAAACCTGTCTCTGGGGGCCACCCTTATTAGAAGGAGGACAAGTTGTAATACCCTATATCACTTTGAAAAGAAAATATTAATATCAACTTTGTCATTGACCATTAGAAATAGTGTTTCTGTATTTTCTAAATATGCAATGAGCATATGTTACTTTTAATTCAGAAAAATACTGCTTTTAAAAGTAAAAAACATCAGCTCAGTGCCTATAGCACAGGAGTTACAACAGCATGAGCCACATACACAGAGGGTGGCGGGTTCAAACCTGGCCTGGGCCAGTTAAACAACAATGACAACTGCAACAAAAAATTGCTGGGCATTGTGATGGGTGCCTGTAGTCCCAGCTATTTGGGAGGCTAGGGCAAGAGAATTGCTTAGGCCCAAGAGTTGGAAGTTGCTGTGAGCTGTGACACAACATCACTCTACTGAGGGTGACATAGTGAGACAGAGTCTTACCTACAAAACAAAACATCTCCACATTCACTTGCAAAAAAAATGAGGTAAAAAAGCTTTTTATTGTAAAGTCTCACTTTTATAACCCTTGATAGAGTGCCATGATGTCAGACAGCTCACAGCAACTCCAGCTCCTGGGCTTAGGCGATACTCTTGCCTCAGCCTCCCGAGTAGCTGGGACTACAGGTGCCCGTCACAACCCTTGGCTATTTTTTTGTGAGAGTTCGGCCAGAGCCAGCTTTGAACCCGCCACACTTAGTATATGGGGCCAGCACCCTACCCACTGAACCACAGGCACCGCCCCATGAAAAGCTTTTTTAAGAAAGATGAGAATTTCTGGCTCGTTGCTTGTGGCTCAAGCAGCTAAGGTGCCAGCCGCTTACACTTGAGCTGGCAGGTTCGAATCCAGCCCAGGCCTGATAACTTGAGGCTCTGTCTCAAAAAAAAAAAAAAAGAAGAAGGATGAGAATTTCTATTTGATATTTACGCTGCTCCTTAATTTAGAGTTTAATGGAAAATACTGATGTACATCTCTCATTCTATAAGAAAACTTTTCTGTCTTGTGATATTTCATATGCTCACCCTAAAGTCTCAGCTTTAGATGATAGAGTGAGATATATGTGGGGAATGCCTTTTTACTTAAGCACTGGGGATGGGGTGAGGGTGGGGTTGCAGGTGAAACAGAGTGAGGAAAACATAGAGTAGCTAGGTAATGGTTCACACCTGTAATCCCAGTACTTTAGAAGGACTGAGTCATGAAGATCATTTGAGGACTAGAGTTCAAGACCAGTTTGGTCAATGTAGTGAGACCCTATTACTAAAAAATAAATAAATAACATGGACTAATAGATAAAAAATGGATTTTTTAGAAAGCTAGTACTAGAAAATATGAATGGTAGATCCAGGTGTTATGTGTTCACTGTAAAATTCTTAAAACATTGCTGTGTGTTTGAAAATTTTTATAATAAATGTTGGGGGGAAAGTTTTGTGAAAGAGCACCAGAAATAACTTTGTCGTATTTAAATAGTCAATTTAACGTAGAATATTCAAAAGTCCTCTGGGCGAGGTATGACTCACGCCTATAATCTTAGCACTCTGGGAAGCTGAGGCGGGTGGATTGCTTGAGCTCAGGAGTTTGAAACCAGCCTGAGCAAAAGTGAAACTCTATCTCTACTAAAAATAGAAAAATTGGCCAGGTGCAGTGGCTCACACTTGTAATCTCAGCATTCTGGGAGCTATGATGCCATGGTGCTCTACTGGGGACAACAAATTGAGACTCTGTCTCAAAAAAAAAAAGAAAAATGTTTAAAAGTCCAAGAAAGGTGGTACCCACAGCTCAATGGGTAGAGCACTGACCATATACACCAAACTGGCAGGTTTGAGCCTGGCCTGGGTCTGCTAAACAACAATGACAACTGCAACAACAACAACAACAAAATAGCCAAAATTGTTTTAAAGAGAAAGATGCAGTGAGAATTTTTTAAAAACCCTTTCTTTCAAAGGAATTAAAGATCACTGATTTTTAAAGATCTTGGATGATCGAAATACAGCCATAGAGAAAATTAACAGATTCTTAACGTAGCAGTTTTTGATAGCTCAGAGTTTGGTGAGTGACTGTGGGGGTTTTAAAAAAAAAGACAAAATAATATTCTTTTTTTCCTTTAAAGTTTGACTTGTTCTGTTCTGGTGAAGAGAGACGTTTGGAAAAGCTGTTGGTCATGTAACTCCTTCTGTCGCTAACCAATAAAAGTCTATTGAAAGATTAAAGCAGGCCAGCAGTGTGGTGATTCATGGCTGTAATCCTAGCATTCTGGGAGATGAGTGGGATAGATTACTTGAGCTCAAGAATGGGAGACCAGCCTGAGTAAGAGCAATACACTGTTTCTACTAAAAATAAAAAAATAAAAAAAAAAGCTGAATATGATGGTGCATGTCTGTAGACCCAGGCACTGGAGAGGCTGAGGCAAGAGGATCCCCTGAGCCCAAGAGATTGAGGTGCTGATGCCATGGCACTCTACCCAGGGCAACAGTAAGACTCTGTCTCAAAAAAAAAAAAAAAAATTAAAGCAAATAAGGAGTGTATTCACTATAAAACCTTTGTACTTTTGGTTAGAAGTTACTTGGCAATTTATTTTACTTCTCCATTCTGTTTTTGAAAGCTCCATACATCTTAGGTTGTGTTATATTTTCCAAAAAATACCCATTACATAAAATTAGCATGTATTTAATAGACTTAATTAAATGTTTATTCTAGCCCTCATGAGTAATAGTGACTAGTATTTACATAGTGTTGTGTGAATTATGGACAAAGTTAGACTGACTTAAAATTTGCGTTACTAATACTTATTAATGAGCCTATTGTACTATTATTGAAACTTCAGATTCTGAATTTCTGAATATTCTTGTATTAAATAGTTATGTGATTTAAAGGGCTTGTTTTCTGTGTAAAGCTGATGTATATATACATAGATCAGTTAACTGAATATCTGATTTACAGTTATTTTTGTTGTTTTAGAAACATTGCAGGATTAATCCATTGAAAATATTTCTTCTTCAAATGTTAAATGTTATTGTTGACTCTGTTCATAATTTGGTATTTTAGAATATATTCTTTCCTTTCAAAAATTTCACCTGTTTATAAAGGTCTTGTTGAAGTTTCTGTTTTATTATACGGATAATTGAGCACTGAAGAGTTTCATAGAAATACGTAAATATCCAAAGCCATTTGTTCTGCTATTTGAAAAACATTACATTGCAGATATAACATGCTATTTTGTGGCTAAGAAATGTATACTTTTTAAGGGTTGTGGGGCCTGTTTATTATATTGAGGTGCTTTCTTTTCTAGGTCATTCATGCGTGGCTTATTATATCATCTTTATTGTTGCTGTTCTTTTTTTCATTCATTTACCTGGGGTAAGTTGTGATTTGGTATACCATTAAGAAATTAACTGTATTCGTGTCCCATAACTTGTCACTTAAAGCCATGTACTTTGTTGATGAATTACTCTGAAGTTACAATTGTTTCCAGATATAGGCCATGCTTGGTATATAGAAGACAAGTCAATATTACTGATGAGATAGTCTTTTGTCATCCCTTGCTTATAGTAGGTAAGAATTAAAAAACTCAAGACTATAGTTAAATCTAAGCCCTTTTTAAGTTTATATAGGTTTTACTTTTAGAAATCTATGCAATGGAATGTTAGAAAGTATTTCAAGAATATATATAAATATGAATTAATTTATTTTCATGCTTTTATATTCTTATCAGTGACTTTTTCTTCCAAATGAAATATTATGTGAAATTTTCACAAACATTGTAGTAAAAAGTGGAGCTACTCTCAAAGAGAGTAGCGAAGCTCAAAGATTTGCCAGCCTGGCCTTTCTTTGACCCCCAGTGGCAATTTGTAAGCCATTGTACTAGCTCTTAAATTAGGAGGAGCCAGTAAAACTAAGAAATTAAAGACTTATTTCCTTGATAGAGTTCAGGGGAAATAGCTACAGAAAAATTTAGCAAATGTTAAATTCTGTGTGAAATGGATGATATTTTAGAAAAAAATATTACCAAGTTTGACCACTGAAGAGGGAAAATCTAAACAGAGTGAAGAAAAAATACAGAAAGTTACTGAAGAAGTTTCTTCTTCACCTCCGCTAGCATCAGAGGCAGCACCAGACCCCAATGGTTTCATAGAGAAATTCTATTAAACCTTTAAGGAGTGGATAACTCTAATGCTACTTTTAACTGTTTTCAGAACATAAAAAAAGAAGAAATACTTTCAGATTCACTTTTCTGAGGCCTACAAAACATTGATAACTAAAGCCTACAAGTTAATCAAGAAAAAGAAAACTGGACTGCACGCTGTGGCTCATGTCTGTCACTCTGAGAGGCTGAGGCAGGTGGATTGCCTGAGCTCATGAGTTCAAGACCAGCCTAAGCAAAGAGGGAGACCCTGTCTCTAAAAATAGCAAGAGCTTGATACCTGTAGCTCAGTGAGTAGGGCGCCAGCCACATACACTGGTTTAAGCCTGGCCCAAGCCTGTTAAACAACAGTGACAATTGCAACCAAAAACTAGCCGGGCGTTGTGGCAGGCACCTGTAGTCCCAGCTACTCAGGAGGCTAAGACAGGAGACTTGCTTAAGACCAAGTGTTTGAGATTGCTATGAGCAACGATGCCATGGTACTCTACTGAGGGCAACATAGTGAGACTCTGTCTCAAAAGAAAACAAATAAATAAATAAATATAGCCAGGTGTTGTGGCAGGTGCCTATAGTAGTCCCAGCTACTTGGGAGGCTGAAGCAAGAGGATCACTTGAACCCAAGAGTTTGAGGTTGCTGTGAGCTGTGAGCTGTGTCACCAAGGGTGACAAAGTAAGATTCTGTCTCAAAAAAAGAAAGAAAAAGAAAACTGTAGACCAATCCTATTTGTTAATGGTGAAAGAATAATTAAGTGTTGGCTGTGCATGGTGGCTCATGCCTGTAATCATAGCAATCTGAGAGTTCAAAGTGGGAGGATCACTTGAGCTCAGGAGTTGGAAACCAGCCGAGCAAGAGCAGGACCCCATCTCTATTACAAGTAGAAAAAATTGGCTCGGTGCCTGTAGCTCAATGGGCTAAGGTGCTAGCCACATACACCTGAGCTGGTGGGTTCGAATCCAGTCTGGGCCCACCAAACAACATTGACGGCTGCAACCAAAAAATGGCAGGGCATTGTGGCAGGCGCCTATAGTCCCAGCTACTTGGGAGGCTGAGGCAGGAGGATTGTTTCAAACCCAGGGATTTGAAGCTGTTGTGAGCTACCCTGACAATACAGTATTCTACGCTGGACAACAGAGTGAATGAGCCTATCTCAAAAAAACCCCAAAAAATCAACTAAATATTTAATAGAATACTAAATGTTAATAGAATTCAGCAGTAAATTAAAAGAATAATACATTATGACCAAGTGGAGTTACTGGGAGGAAGACTGATTCATTATTAAGAAATTTCACCTGAGGCTCGGCGCCTGTGGCGCAACGGGCTAAGGCGCCAGCCATGTACACCTGAGCTGGCGGGTTCGAATCCAGCCCGGACCCGCCAAACAACAACGATGGCTGCAACCAAAAAAGGACCGGGTGTTGTGGCGGGCGCCTGTAGTCCCAGCTACTTGGGAGGCGGAGGCTAGAGACTCGCTTGAGCCCAGGAATTGGAGGTTGCTGTGAGCTGTGATGCTATAGCACTCTATCCAGGGTGACAGCTTGAGGCTCTGTCTCAAAAAAAAAAAAAAAAGAAATTTCACCTGAGCGTGGGACATAGCTACCACAGGGACGCTATCTAACAAATGCAAACATTGTAACCTAATTAATTGTCTGTCCCCTCACCCTCACATGAAATTTAAAAATCAGGAAAAAATTTAAAGAAAAAAATGAAATTTCAGTATAAGTTACCACTCTGTTAGATTTTTATCTCTGTATACACTATAAAAGGCATTTGGTAAAATGTAACATCTGTGCTGTGCACTGATGTATAGGGAAGTAAAAAGTAAAAAAGTATATCAACACCTATTCTTTTTTTTTTTTTTTTTTTTGTAGAGACAGAGTCTCACTTTATCACCCTGGGTAGAGTGCCGTGGCGTCACACTGCTCACAGCAACCTCCAGCTCTTCAGCTTAAGCGATTCTCTTGCCTCAGCCTCCCTAGTAGCTAGGACTACAGGCGCCCGCCACAGCGCCCGGCTATTTTTTTGTTTTGCAGTTCGGCCGAGGCCGGGCTTGAACCCGCCACCTTCGGTATATGGGGCCGGCGCCCTACTCGCTGAGCCACAGGAGCCGCCCTGGGGAGTAATTTAATGTTACTGACTTCACGTAATATTAATAGATAAGGCTTTTTCAGCTCCTCTTCATTTTCTTGATCTCTAAATAAAGGAAATGCCAGGGCTCATTCAGGGACAATTTGTCTTTCTATTTTAGCCTCTAAGTGATCTCATCTAAATGCTGACAACTCATACAACTATACTGACAGACCAGTTTTCATTTCTGAAAACTTTAGTCCAGGAGATCTAACAGCCTATTTGTCACCTTCACGTTTCAAATTCAGCACACACAGCCAAGCAGACCTTCTCCCCAAATGAACACCACATGCAGCCTTACACATTTCAGTTTGTACCAACTTAGTCCTTCATGTTACTCGAGTTCCCAAACCTCAATTTCTCTCTTTCTCTCCCACTCCATACCCCGTCCTGGTTAGCCTGGCCCCTGTTATTCCTCTGACTTCATCTCTTCCTCACGTTTCCATCTTGCAGACAGTCGCTCTGCTCCAGCCACACCGGCCGCTTCGTTCCTGCACACTCCAGGTACTTCTCTACCTCAAAGCCTGACAACTGAAAACCCCTCTGTTTAGAACACTCTTTCTCTAGATATCTACATGGCAAGACACTTCAGCTTGTTCATGTCTTTATTTACATTCTATACGTTCTTTCCCATACAAATATCTAGAATTTCACCCTCTGTCATTATCCTGGCACAAGCTGCGTGCTGTTGCAAATCGCTGGTAGCCCGCACTTTCTACCGCTGACTAACTTGCATGGATTTTCAACATAGCCATTGGAGCAAGGCTGATCCAATTCTTTCTGTGAATTACAAGCCCCATATATTCTGGTTCCTATAACTTCTTTGAAGGCATGAGCTTTAAGACCCGCCCACCATTTTGCTCACTCTGTCAATCTTACCCTTTGTCCATGCAAGTTCCCTTCTCCTAAAAGCTTTCATACATCCTGTTCACTCTTGTCCAAAAGTTCTTCATTCAGTTACTTTGGGTTTACGTATTTTAAATTAATATAGTTTTAATATAGATTTAAAGTAATATGAAACATTAATAAATATTAAAACAAATATACTAAATGCAGTATATATAAATTAAAAAATTAAAACCCAGAGGAACTGAAAAGAATTATACATGTTAAATATATAATTATGATGAACATCATAAGAAATAATAAAAGATATATTCATATATATATATAAAAACTTTGGTTTTCCTTAGAATAAATTCCCATTATTCCATAATTCTCATATTTTCCCCATTATAACATCTCATGTGCCAAGAACAGTATCTGACTACTAACTAACATACATTCCATGAATATTTACTGAATCAGTGATTTTTATATAGGAACGTGTATTTATGAAGATGAAACATGTATTTTATAATTAACTAATATGTAAAATTAAATAAATACTTGGCTTTCTTATAAACTTCTGCGAAAAGTATACATCTAAATTTTGCTAAACCATTAATGAAAAGGGGAAATATCTGTTCAAATAATCTATATCTTCACATCAGAAAGAAAGGGCAGATTTCTTTTAACATGTAATCCTTCAAAGGTTTATGTTATCCTAGTGGCTTATTCAAAAGGTTTTAGAACTAAGCCATTGTTATTCTGTATATTTAATTAGCTTTACACATAATACAAAATTGCCAATAAACTTTAACTGAGAAATATTACTTGTAAAATATTGCAAAAATTCAGAACTAAGTGTTTTATCTTTTTCTTAATCATTCATTAAAAATAGCCTGAAACAATGACCTTTTGTTGTTTATTGGTTGTATCTGCAGAAATGGTTTATAAAACACTGACAAAAAAGAATTTTGGGTCAGTGACGTGTCACAACATTGTTCTTGCATAATGTATAAAACTTTCTTTTTATATTTTAATAGGTTATCTTCACTACTAGTTAGTAATAACAACATGTTGAAATTAGAAAACTGTCAAAAGAAAGTTATTTTCCAATTTCAGACATTATACATCATTTTGATTTGTCAACATAGTAACTGAGTTCATTAGAATCTGACAATCATTTGATGCTACTTAAATCTTACCAACGATTAAAATAGCAATGATAATAGCACTAGTTGAATAATTAATGAGGGAATGAACGTTTGCAAATTTCTGGAACTATGGAGCACAGATATTTATCATGCAGTATCCTCCCTCTCCAATTATGTTTCTTTCTAAATTAAGCAATATCAATTTAAGAAAACCATGATATGGGAGATACATATGCCCACTGACAAACCTACAGCCAAGTTACAATCTGGGCTTTTAGAACAAATTCACCAAAGAGAATGTTTTATATAGCAGAGAATGTTCAATGAAAAACATTTAAAACTTAGGACATGTGATATAAAATTTAATATTGAAAGAGGAGAAGGTTTGAAAAGCTGCCACCTATTGTCTTATAATGACGATCAGCCACCCAGACTTGAAGCTTTGCTATTCAGTTGACGACAGTCCTTACCGCCTATTCTATCTTGCTGATATTGGAGGTTACTGTCACGTTACATTGAGAGTCTTACTTGCTTTAACTGTATCCCTTGAGTAAACAGAAAAACAAATGTATTTTATTTATAAATAAATGGGTAACCAAAGGAGTCAAAGATAAAAATATAAATTGAATCACAAATTTAAAAAGAAGTGGGCAGTGGAATACTTTTATACTTGCAATGAAATGTGGACTGTAGCAACTTCACAAATTATGAAAATAAATTTGTGCAGCATCAAATCATGAAATACATTTAAACATAGAAATAATAAATATTAAGAGAAATATGACTATTTTGAAAATACGTGTAACCAATTTTATTTCACTAAAACAGGATACACATTTCAATCTGATTTTCACAAACATATTTATTTGAAACATAATACTGTGGTAAGCAGTGCTATCAGCTCAAAGCATGTGCTCCCTTCCTTACCTGCTGGCACTCATTGCCTGCAGCTAAGAGGTGAGTTTACTCCAGAGTCAAGGTGGGTTTTATAGAACTTGAATCTTCTATAATGTAATAGCATTTTTTAAAAGTCAAGCAATACAAAATTATGAAAACAAACTTTTAAACAAAACAGACATTGAATTCATATAAGAAAATAAATCATAGTGAATTTTAACTATTTAAACGTTTAATAGTTCTGCAAGCATTATAAAATCCAGAAAATAACTTAATATTCGTATGGATTAGCTGTCTAATATAGATCCATAATACTCTTTTTTCTACTTTTATTTGCTATGAACTGCAAGTCTCTTCATAATTTGCTTCTAATATTGAATTATTTAGGAATCAAAAGATGAAGTATGCATTAAAAAAAAAACGGATATAATCCTGGACTTGTTTTGTACATGTCTAAGTTGTAGAGACTTTTTTCTGGAAAAATAGAAAAAAAATGAAATAACTGATTTTATACTTAAATGATGTGGCCCCTCCAGCAGCCCTACCCTTTACCTCAGTCACTTTCTAGATTGCAGTACAGGAAAGCGGAATCGAGGGAGATGTGAGAACACTCAGGCTGACATTGAGAAGGCCTAGGGATGCAGCATTTGCAATGCACAGTATGGCAGTCAACTGTATCGAAGGTAAGAACACACAGGCTGACACTTAGAAGGCTTAGGGATGCAGCATTTGCAATGCACAGCATCATAGTCAACTGTACTACTTGAGGAAGAGCTCTGAAAGAATGTTACTGAACATCAGTCTACACATGCTCAAGGTAATACTCTGAGAGACTGAGGACAGAACTTTCAGAAAGTGTTCAGGTTATGATTTCCAGAGTTTACATAGAACTTGACCATTAATTCAGACTTGAGAGACGTCTTTGAGTGATAGAAGTATTATTCAATACCTATCCTAGAAGATGCATGCCTTTGAAATGGAACTAAATTTGTCTTAGTGAAAGTTTGCTGTAGACGTATGAGTATCAAAAGGTTTAAGCTTAATTGCAAGTTACTCAACTGTCTGCAAAAGTAAACTTTGGTATTCTTTAAAGAAAAAGTTGAAAAACTCTGGCACCCCAAAACATAACATTTATTGTTAATATATAATTAAATGTTACTTAACATGAAAAGAAATAAGGAAATGACAGACAAGGCATTTGAAACAGCTATTGTAAGTATGCTCAAGGATGTAAAGGAAAGCAAGTGCATAATGATGAAAAACTGAAAGGTGTAGAAAAGAACCAAATAGATTTTTTTGAGATAAAAAGTAAGTAAAAAATAAATGTTTATTGAATGGGATTAGATCAGTGAACTTTAAGACACAGCAAAGCAAAATATTCACAATGAAACATAAACAGAGAAATTGCATTAAAAATGGTCTTCATGACTTGATAGTTAATGTGCAATTTCTAACATAAATGTAATTGGAGACTTTGAGGAATAAAAGGTGTGGATATAAAGATATACATTCACACATACATTTATATATATATTTATGACTATAAATATCTAAGAAATGATGGACTAAATTGTTCACAAATTTGGTGAAAACATGAGCTGCCTAAAATAGCAAATAAATCTCAGATAGTATAGAGAGAAAATTAAATCAAGTTAAACCCTAGTCAAATCACTGGAGAGATAGGTTAAAAAGAACAACTCTACCTTACAAAGGAAAAAAGAAAGGCACATTATATGCTAGGAATATATATTTCAAAGGTGAAAATGATCAAAGATTTCTTTTGCAAAAGATCTAAAGCACAATACATACATGTGTGTTCTTAATTCCAAAAGAACTTTGTACATCTCCTTATATATATATACACACACTGCATATATTTCTTTAAGTGGTAAGGAAGAAGGAATGCCTGTTCAGTTTAATACTGTATAACTAGAAAAAAATATTTTTTACAAAATGAAGAAAAATAAAGACCACCCCAAACAAATCAAGACACTTAGAGAATTTATTACCAAATAATTTACACTAAAGTCCCAAATGAAGTATTATATAAAAGGTGTCCATGTTACAAAAAAACTGCACTTCCTTAATCATTTTGAATTTTTTTAAAAAGAAAAACAGTTATTGAGCAGGTTTTCAAAATGAAATAAAATAATACTAGGAAAAAAACTCTTAACTTCACACTAAAATGAAGACTAATGGCATTAGTGAATATGGGGGAATATATGACCATTTTTCCTTTTAAATATTTCTTTTAAAGATAATTAGTTACCCAGAATAAAATAATTATAATCTATTGCATCAAATCATATTCAAAAGTAAAATTATTAAAACAGTACAAGGCATGATGAAACGGAAGAACTGAGGAATACTTGGATAAGGAGCTTATGTATGAAATGGCACAATAGTATTGGAAATAAATTAAAATAAATATTGTAAATAAGATAAAATAAATATTGTCAACCTTAAAAGAAATAATGAAAAAGAAAGAACACTGGGATATAGATAATTAGCCAAGAGTGAATAATGCATAAAGAAGACATGGAAATAAAGAAAGAAAAACAAAACAGAACTAGAGCAAAAAGAAGTGGAACAAAGAAAAAGTAAATGCAAAATAGTAAAATTAAAGCCACCTGTCAGGACCCCTATGGCCAGGTCGGTTGCCGCAGGAAGGAACCAGGCGTGACACGGATTAGAAGTACAAGCTTGTGGGAGGCGGGCTAACCTTAGTTACAGGGTAGCCCCGAGCCCCCTCCGCAACGGGGCTATTTATTAAGGTCATACACAACAGGTGTGGAGAGTTCAGGACATTACATATGAGGGCCGCCTGCATAAGGATTGCCACATGCTCTCCTCACGTGTTCTTTTCCCACAATCCTCCTGAAGAACTACTAAGCATCAGTGTTTAACACATGTTTACTAGTGAGTGACCGACCTTATCTCATTCCAGAACACTGAGTTACTTGGGGGATTGCCCCCAAGTCAGGAAATGTCTCCAGGCTTGCCAGGAGACTGTCCTGTTCTCAGCGTTTTAATGTGATAAGAATCAGTAACTGTCCTTTGCAAGCATGGTGTCCAGTCCTCTACAGCCAACCATGTTGGGAATTGCATTAAATATATTTAATATATTGCTTTAAAAGTCAAAAAGATTGCCAGGACAAATGTAATAAGAAAGCTGAGGAGAGAACAAGGGAGGAACAAGCTATAAATTGTCAACTAGAAATCTATTTTTAATGTGTCACATGCCACTTCTGACACCACTTGCCAGGGCCCAGCTTAAGTAGGTTCCAGACCCAGATCACTAAGTTACCTTGCTCAGGTTCAGTTTCTCTTAGGTGCCTGAGGGCTATCTACTTTAGCTGGAGAGAGAGAGAGAAAGAGA